>CM055897.1:34111000-34263500 GCA_029582155.1 Panopea generosa | reverse complement strand
TTATTGCTGGAGGCAGGTTCGCTAGGCATATTTTAGACATGTTCGTGTTGCTAGGCAGAATGTATACATGTTCCTGTTGTTAGGTAGATTTGTGACATGTTCTTTTTTGCTACGTAGATACTTAACATGTTCATATTGCTGAGTAGAATGTAGACATGTTCATGTTGCTAGGTAAAATGTAGACATGCTCCTGTTGCTAGGTAGAATGTAGACAGGTTCCTGTTGTTAGGTAGAATGTAGACATGTTCCTATTGTTAGTTAGAAATTAGTCATACTTGTTACTATGTATATTAAGGGCAGTTGGTGTGGTTAGGTAGATTTTAAATGTACGTTGTTATTGCTGGAGGCAGTTTCGATAGGCATATTTTAGACATGTCCGTGTTGCTAGGTTAAATGTTAACATGTTCCTGTTGCTAGGTAGAATGTAGACTTGCTCCTGTTGCTAGGTAGAATGTAGACAGGTTCCTGTTGCTGGGTAAAACGTAGACATGTTCCTGTTGTTAGGTAGAAATTAATTGTACTTGTTATTATGTATATTTAGGTCAGTTCGTGTTGTTAGGTAGATTTTAAATGTACGTTATTACTGCTAGAAGCAGGTTCGCTAGGCATATTTTAGACATATCCTTGTTGCTAGGTAGAATGTATACATGTTCCTGTTGTTAGGTAGAAATTAGTAGTACTTGTTACTATGTATATTTAGGGCAGTTCGTGTTGTTAGGTAGATTTTAAATGTACGTTATTATTGCCAGAGGCAGGTTCTCCAGACATATTTTAGACATGTCCGTGTTGCTAGGTAAAATGTAGACATGTTCCTGTTGTTAGGTAGAGTTTAGTCGATCTTGTAACTATGTAGATATAGGTCGTGTTGCTAGGTGGATTTTAGACATATGCTTGTTGCTAGATTAATTATAAGCATGCTGTTTGTTCTGGAAAATTTAAAAATTCTTCCATTTTTATTACTTTTTCGTATAAAAAGCCTTTCTCAGAGTCATGGTTCTTTGAAAGTTCGAGTCCGATACCGCTGTGTCCTGGGTCCGATACTCTACACCTCTAAATCAAAACTATATGTACAGTTAAAGACACATCTAAACAAACAAACATAATAAAGGAAATTATATCATTATATTATCACCAAACACGTGAAATACAAAATATTTAAGATTATTTCAGACCCCCTCCCCCCACCCCCTGAAATACCCAAAACAAAACAACCCGCCAGCAACAACGCAACAAATCTAAAACGTTGTCTCGGCACAATATTAAAAGGGGATTCCACTTTTTTCACTTCATACGTAGTGTACCTGTTTAACGGATATTTTGTGGCAGGTATTATGCCAACATGCAAGTTTCGTAATTCTGAAAGATTGATCAAGAAACATTTTCTTAAAGAAACAAACGTTTTCTGAGCACTTTGCATAGCGTCTGCATCTAGCATTTTAATTATAAAAACGTGCACCAGACAGTATGGATCCGACTAGGATCTTCAAGGTATGGTGAATTCAGGTCCAAGTTTGCTACTTAATTAAAACGCGTTTGCCGACACAAAACGCCGAGTCTTAGTTTGCCAATTATAATGAATTATTTATATATTTAATTGTTAAATATCTAAATGTTTAAAACGCCTCTCTTCAGACTAATGACGTGTTTGCACAACTCTCACATTTTTTATATATCTAATTGCCAGGTGTTACAAATACACACAAACTGTTGTTAAATAAAGATAATTTGATTTCGATTTAAAGGTATTCAAATATTTAAACTGAACTATCAACTATAAAACAAATAATGCAAATGTAAAGACACCATGTCCTATTTACATTCAATAACTGGCTAGCCCGGGGAGTTCCGGGTAAGAACAGAATCTCTGAAGAGAAGTGGGAATCCTCCAAATGGATGTCATGTTTATTTTATCAGTTTTGGTATGTTCATTGTTCGGCTGAATTATCAACTACTGTGTGGTTCCAGGGTTCCAAATGAGTGATGACAAGAATACGAGTTCTGCATCTCATATATGTCGTAAAGGCGACAAGTTGAGTAATTGATAGAATTTGTTGAAACTGCGGTTATGCAGGTATCATTTTAAGGTTCTGGCATCATTTGCGAATTCATTTGTTTGCGTACGTACGTGAGTACCTTTTTTTAATGTACATGTTTGCTAATTTGTTTTTTTTTTGTACAGTGAGAGTGACCCTTTACTGAACATTAGTTTATGTTTTGCGTTACCTTTATGTACAGGTAAGTCATAAAACCACAATTCATTCATTCATTCATTCACTTGTGACACCCAGTTCGAATATCAAGCTGTCACATATGTCGGTTTGATAAAATTCCCTTTAGTAGTTTTGCAGCGAAATCCTAGTATTTTTTTTGTCGCTTTTATATTTGACCTTGACATTGAATGTATAGATTAAAACTATGTTTTTCAATGTCCATGACATTTCTATGAAAATAATAATAATTACTTTCTGTAATTCATTTCTGTATGTGCAATGTTTGTTTGAATTCCTGCCAATAGCCAATTGTCATTACATGATTTGTCAGTAACCAATCAATTGTTAACTGTTTCAAATATGACAGACGTCGAAAGGACAAATCCCCATTTTGGACAAGACCCATCTCCCTACTGCCCCATACAGTTCTGTAAACTTTCATAAAATTCACTTATTCTACACGATTTAAGACTTAAAAATGTGTATCCTTCAAAAGAAACATTGACCTAAAACGTACGAACATCAGAAGTTTGCGCTAGACACACATTTTCGTTGTTTATAACATTTTTGTGAAGTTTAATTTTTGCGCGATACACTTTCTGATTATACCAAACTTTACCGTTAATTTGATTTTTTTTAATAGTTTGGCGAAATAGGTGAGGCACTGTCCGAGTCAGACAAACGGACGACCGAACAATTCTTAACAATGTAGGCCACTCACAGTCCGCTTTGTTCTAAGTGTATGAAAAGCACGTTTGAAGTTTTTGTTTAATTTCTATTTAAAAACGGTTAAACATGTATTTGCGCGGTAAGCATACTATGCCTAGTTCTAAATTGCCTCAAAAACAAATTGTTTATTGGGGGAAAATACTTATTTTAGTCCAACTGCGTGAACATGCAGGTTCACTGACCACCAAATTTGATTTTGCCAATATGGTGACAATTGAGTGGACATGCCACACTTCACATATTTTACCTCAAACAACCCTATTTAACTATCTAGTTTATACTATAGTTTCGCTCGATTGCGAAGTAAGCTCACTTATATCAATTGTTTTCGAGTCCTCTTCCTGGGCAGAACCAGTACTGAGTGTTGTTTTTGAGAGCTGGAGGTCGAACCCGCAAAATGTAGCACGAGCTACCCACTTCACGACCGCCATGTTTCTAACTTGCTGATTTCTCCATTTGTACTTACTTTCGACACGTAACAAGATAAGCGTTTCTCTTTCCTTCAGGTAGTCATAGCCGTACTCGTCCAGGTTTTGTCGCAGGTTCTTCACTGCTCCAGTCTCGTCTGACAACTCAATCACTTCTGTAATGTATGAATACATGCGTAGATGAAACGCCAGATCTGTCGTCTGTGTGCAAATTATCATGCAGGTATTGACCCAAGCACATGTGCAATACAACTCACAACAATAAAAATCACAATAACTAATACACTATATTATATATTATAGGAATGTATTTCAAAGAGAAAAGTAGGTACATCCTAATGACAAAGGACAGAATACAATTGGCATAAAGTACAAGTCCGTCTGGATGTTTTGATTGATTGATTGATTGATTGATTGAATATTTAGCGTCATTTTTATGGCATCGAGGGCTAACAGACGATCAGTTAACCTGACCACTGGGATCCTGAAAGGTAAACCAATACTCAAGCACACCTCATCTCCGCAAGAAACTGATAACTTTCCCACTTGAATCAGCGGCGAGAGACGAATTATAATGAGATACAATGTCGTATATCGATCATCACGGAGACTGTTGCCGGGCGGGGATTTGAACTCACGACCCTTGGATTGATAGTCAGACGCGTAACCGACTGAGCTAATCGGGTTCGTCTGGATGTAAAACGAAACACAAGTCTGGATGGATGTAAAACGAAACACAAGTCTGTATGGATGTAAAACGTCTGTATGGATGTAAAACGAAACACAAGTCTGTATGGATGTAATAACAAGTAGGCTAGAACTTTCTCCTAAGTAATTATTATAAATGGACGTTCCAAATGTAAGTTATTACATGTATTCTTTTTTTCGTAGTATGCATGTACTATTAATTCGATTAAAACAGCGTAGCAGAAACTGAACCTTAAACGCTTTTGTTCGAATATTTAGCGTCATTTTTATACCAGGACTAGCAAGCGATTAGTTAACCTAACCACAATTTTCTGAGGTCCTGGTAGGTTAACCAGTACTTGTCCCCACAAGTAACTGATAACTTTCCCACTTTAATCAGCGGTGAGTGACGAATGGCAATGAGACACAATGTCGTATATTAACCATTAATGAGACCGTGATCGGGCGGGGATTCGAACACTAACGATCCCTGAATTTACACTGAGTCAATCGCGCTTATAGTTGGAATGCGCTTAACGGGCCCGGCTGAAATTTAAACGTGTTACATGTATATGAGTTGATAATTTATGTTTGGAATATCCCAGTCGACCGAATTGATCTCTTTCAAATAGAACAAATGTAAGGATATTATTTTCGTGTACATAATAGGGTATATTTGTAGTAATTAAAAACAACAGCAGAATTGATAGATATCATACGTGTATGGTAACAATACTTTAAAGCAGATTACACGTCCATAGATCATATTACCGTTTTGATTAAATGTTAAACGTTCAAATAAACATCAGACTTGAGAACAGTCCATGTTGAACTAAATATGATACAACATGTTAAATAAACAAACCATTATTTATCCATACCAGTAAGTATACTGAACCCGGGAACAGCTAACCAGCCACCTGACATTATATGTACCTGACATTATATGTAGTACCTGACATTATATGTACCTGACATTATATGTACCTGATATTATATGTACCTGACATTATATGTACCTGGCATTATATGTACCTGATATTATATGTACCTGACATTATATGTACCTGACATTATATGTACCTGATATTATATGTACCTGACATTATATGTACCTGACATTATATGTACCTGGAATTATATGTACCTGATATTATATGTACCTGACATTATATGAACCTGACATTATATGTACCTGATATTATATGTACCTGACATTATATGTACCTGATATTATATGTATTTTCTCAAAAAGTATCAAAACAATTTCCTTGAAATTTTGACTTGAATAAGAATTGATTGATTATTAAGCATCATTTTTATGCCATCGAGGGCTAACAGACGATCAGTTAACCTAACCACTGTTTCCTTGGATTAACCAGTACTCGAGCACACCCCATCTCCGCAAGTAACTGATAACTGTCCCACTTGAGTCAGCGATGAGAGACGAATGATAATGAGACACAATGTCGTATATCAATCATCAAGGAGACTGTTGCCGGGCGGGGATTCGAACTCACGACCCCTGGATTGACAGTCAGACGCGAAACCGACTGAGCTTATCAGGCCTGGCTTGAATAAGGAAGAACATTGCTGGGTAAAATCAATATACAACTGTCTGTTAATGTCAGTTCACACATTTCGATAAAGCTACTCAATATTTTGACGAAGATATTGGAAATACAAAAATGGCGGGTTAGCTGTTCCGTGCAGTATATCTATATTTGTATTTACCGGTAAATGTACATAAATATTGTAGAGGAATAAAAGGGAGTAACACATTACCATCCCTTCGCATCTGACATCGTTTCTTTATGTGATGCAACAAAATCTGGTTCCGACAGTTTATGTTGAATATCTTACTTTGGTCATCTGAAACAAACAAACACACACACATAACTTAAGGAAAACAGACCTCCAGACTATGGAATATCTTACCTAGACAACACTAATAGCTTTATGGCAAAATCATAACCCTGCCGTTTTCGGTGCGATCAAACATTGCAATCTTGGTCACCGCCAAAATGATCATAAGCGACAGGAACTATTTCTTATTCGTCCAATTTCATTTTTCACATGTATTTTATATATTCAAACAAATTCAAACAATAACATATATTACGTATATTGTATTATGTCATTTTTATAAATGTTGCATAAAATAAACCAAACGCTACAATGGTATCAATCAAATCAGCAAGGTATACGCATAGTTATTAAAAGCCGGGTAGCAGTACTTTTGACACTTTGATTGTTTATTAACATATTGCTTTCTGCTACACATTACAACACTAGTTGGACGTTTTTTTAACAAGTGCTACAGTATCTGTTTCTATTAAGGCGTGGTCTAGTGGTAAAGCGTCCGCCTCGCATGCGGAAGGTCGTGGGTTCAATCCCCGGCCGGGTCATACCAAAGACTTTAAAACTGGTACTAGAAGCTTCCTCGCTTGACGCTCAGCATTTAGAGGAGAGTTCTAGGTCTGGTCGGCCCGGTGTCAGTATGATGTGACTGGGTGGAGTATCATACCATGTGTCTGCGGCATGATACTCCAGTGTGACAGCGCTTAGAATACTGTCTCAAGTAGACACTGTCGCGATATGACTGAAAAATTGTTGAAAGCGACGCTAAACACCATACAACAACAACTGTTTCTATTTAAGAGAAGGCAAATGATTTTATCTGTCTTCAGTGGGTACACATTTGAAAAAGTGTATTGTTTAAAAGACAAGTGTTACATCTAGTCCTATTTCTATGCTCAACGATTTTGCTCTTCATTTTAAGAAAACACGCTTTAGGCGCTGTTTAAACATCAGCGACAATATCAAGAAACGTCAATGGAATACTCTCGATTTTATTCTATTTGATCAATGGAACCTTGTCGCTCGGCATGTATGGACGATGTATGTACAAATCGACAAATGTTGCGTTTACAGCAAGTTAATGGCTGCACGTTGTCATAGATATTGACAATATTTTCTAATTAACTCAGTTTATCAGCGCTGTAATGAGGAAGATTATTTATTTTTCCATTTTTGCTGGTCTGGAATAATTGATCTACAGTATTCTTGTGCCAGGTGGAAATTCAATAATATCTGACCTCTGTGATATTGACTTCTGTTTATTGAGTTTATATGAATGAATGTCGGCATGGTAGGTACCTATTATGTCGGTGTCGGCGGAGGTTTCTGTATTCTATGATGATGCAGATTGGCCTATATTGTTGTGTAACGAGAGAGAGAGAGAGAGAGAGAGAGAGAGAGAGAGAGAGGGACAGAAAGGACAGAAAGGACACATATTGACAGGCAGACGGACGGACGTGAGGACGGACTGGAGGCGGGCCGGTGGACAGGCGTTTGGGCGGACGAACGGACATTCTAACGAATGGCTATTTAAGAGTCATATTTGCATCCAGCACAACACAACATATTTAAGTCACATAAAAGCATTTTAAATATAAAAAAAAGCCATATACATTTTGTTCAATTATTTTTCAACAGTTAAATAAATACTTACCATAAACCCTAGACACTTAAATGCCCATTTGTGTGGACAAACGGACGGGCAGGCACTCAGAACAGACACACACCCTCTAAATAACATTACAGTGCACATCACCGCGATTAATGACAGAAGCGCTTGCTTTGTCGTCGATAAAAAGAGCGAGGGCGAAATATGTTAAATCAAACTAAATGTGCGACTGTCTGAAATTGGATTTAATTAAATTTCACTTTATTTCTTGTATTTATTCTCCTATATGTCATATGACTAAAAGGTATGTGTACTCACTATTTTTCAATACATCTAAAATCAAAACGAAAACAAACTACTATCAATGCATATTCACGTTGGTCTATACAATCTGGCGATACTCCGCTCTATCTGGTATGCATTCATCGATTTAATCAAAATACAAATTAATACAAATGAGTAACCACATTTGAACTGTTGTGGTATTCTATATTGTTAATTCATTGAACATAAAGTTAAAGTCATTTTGAATTAGAAAATAACTCAAACGATAAACTGGAAACAAATGATATATTTGGTTTAATGCTTTTGCTTTATTCAACTGTTTTTATTTGTGAGATACATTATTGAATATACACAACTACCATCAAATAGGTACAACTACCATCAAGTAGGTACAACTACCATCAAATAGGTACAACTACCATCAAATAGGTACATGTACAACTGTAATCAAATAGGTACAACTACCATCAAGTAGGTACAACTACCATCAAATAGGTACAAGTACAACTGTAATCAAACAGGTACAACTACCATCAAATAGGTACATGTACAACTAGCATCGAATAGGTAAAGTTCTTTCATATAGGTAAGGTTACCATCAAATAGGTACAACTACCATAAAACAGGTACAACTACCATCAAATATGTTCAACTACCATCATATAGGTACAACTACCATCAAATATGTTCAACTTCCATAATATGGGAACAACTATCATGAAATAGGTACAAGTACTATCACATAGGCACAGCTACCATCATATAGGAACAACTACCATAGAAAAGGTACATCTACCATCAAATAGTAACAACTACCATCATATAGATACAATAACCCTCAAATAGATACAAGTACTATCATATATGTACAACTACCATCAAATAGATACAACTGCCATTATATAGTTACTTCTACCCTCATATAGGTACAATAACCACTACATAGATACAAGAACTATCACAACTACCGTCAAGTATGTTTAACTATTATTATATAGTAACAACTACCATAAAAATATATTCATCGTGATCTCGACCCTAACCGTAACCTTTTATGCCTCCAATATCAAAGAGTCGTACAATTAAATGTCGAAATACGAAAAAAAAAAAAACGAATATCGAACCAACTTTTAACTGCTGTTGTTGTAGGCATAGTACCTACATTGGAAAAAGGAAGCGCTTCCGTGGGGTAGTCGTATAATGGCGGTTATAAAAAATCCTCGTTCTTTCTTCTTTAAAAATCTTTTTTCTTTATTTTAATGTTCATCTTTTTTATTTGAATGACGTTATTGATGTGTTTTTAACATTTTGACAGCATTGTCATGTTTGAATTGTGAATTTAGACAAACAAATTGGGGGTATGAATATATGATTTCGGAAGTCTACTTTCATTTTGTCAACAATCAACACACACTGAGCAGAAAAAAAATCTCTTACATGACACATGACCCCTACTTTTCTCATCATATTTTGATAGTGCATAGGTTGACAAACAGTAAAATGTAGGTTTCACTTCTTTCATTTGGGTCTCTCTATGAATGACAAGCCTTCAAACTTTTATTATTTACTATAGAATAAAGAACAAAAATCAATGGTGGGTTTACACCTGTACGAAATGTCGACCTAGGGCACATTTGTGATTGACGCAAGCGGCTTAACATGGTAAACGAGCCAGTGTAATATCAACTGGAATCTTGGTACAAGTTTAATATTAATACGGAACTACTGGACTAATTGAATATTTACAAGTGGCTCACGTATACTAATATGTCAAGCTGTTGTTTAAAGCTGCCTCTTGGATCGAGAAATATAGATCAGTATATAAACCTATTTAGAATGTAGATCTATATCTAGATAGACAGAGATAGCAGATCAGCAGATATGTATGAAGTGTATCAGAATCTGTGTAAAATATGAGATACACTTGTTTACAGATTCACATTCAGTTTCCATATGTAATCGTATCTCATATATGGGGTTGACAACGAATGTCGATGAAGGTCTGTTTTGAAATTTGATTTGAAATGCAGAACTGAGTTTACATTAAATGCAGTAAAACCTGTTGTACTATATAGTATCATCTGGTACAACAGAGTATCACATAGTAACACGCAGTATCATATAGTAACATCTGGTACAACAGAGTATCACATAGTAACACGCAGTATCATATAGTAACATCTGGTACAACAGAGTATCACATAGTAACACGCAGTATCATATAGTAACATCTGGTACCACAGAGTATCACATAGTAACACGCAGTATCATATAGTAACATCTGGTACCACAGAGTATCACATAGTAACACGCAGTATCATATAGTAACATCTGGTACCACAGAGTATCGCATAGTAACACGCAGTACCAAATAGTAACATCTGATACCACAGAGTATCGCATAGTAACACGCAGTATCATATAGTAATATCTGGTACCACAGAGTATCGCATAGTAACACGCAGTATCATATAGTAACATGTGGTACCACAGAGTATCGCATAGTAACACGCAGTACCATATAGTAGCATCTGGTACCACAGAGTATAGCATAGTAACATACAGTACCATATAGTAACACCTAGTACAACAGAGTATCACATAGTAACACGCAGGTCCATATAGTAACATCTGGTACCACAGAGTATCACATAGTAACACACAGTACCATATAGTAATATCTGGTACCACAGATTATCACATAGTAACACGTAGTACCATATAGTAGCATCTGGTACCACAGAGTATAGCATAGTAACATGCAGTACCATATAGTCGCATCTGGTACCACAGCATATCACATAGTAATACACAGTACTACAGAGTATCACATAGTAACATACATTACCCGGTCATAGTAACACTTAAAATCACATAGTTACATGTAGTATAACAGAGTACCATATAGAAAAAATATATAGTACCACAGAGTACCATAAAGTAACATATAGTACAATAGTGTATCACAAAGTAAAATATAATACCACAGAGTTCCACATGGTAACATATTTTACCACACAGTACCATACAGTAATACCAAGTACCACATAATTCCACATCGTAACACCAAGTACCACACAGTATCACACAGTAACACCAAGTACCACAGAGTTCCACACCGTAACACCAAGTACCACGCAGTGCCACATAGTAATACCAAGTACCACATAGTTCCACATCGTAGCATCAAGTACCACACAGCACCACACAGTAACACCAAGTACCACATAGTTCCAAATCGTAACACCAAGTACCACACAGTACCACATAGTAACACCAAGTACCACATAGTGTCACATTGTAACACCAAGTACCACATAGTAATACCAAGTACCACAGAGTTGCACATCGTAACATTAAGTAACACACAGTACCACACAGTTACACAAAGTACCACATAGTTACACATCGTAACACCATGTACTACAGAGTTCAACGTCGTAGCATCAAGTACCACACAGTTTCAAATAGTAACACCAAGTACCACAGAGGTCCACATCGTATCACCAAGTATCACATAGTACCATATAGTAACACAAAGTACCACAGAGTTCCACATAGGAACATCAAGTACTACATATTTCCACATAGTAGCATATAGTAGCAATAAATGCCCTATAGTACCACAGAATACTACGAAGATTAGTACCATATAGTACAACATAGTACCATGTAGAAGCATCTAGTACAACATTGTAACAAATAATACCACAAAGTACCATCTAGTAACATTATAATTCCACATTACTCTAAAGTACCACATAGATTAGTACCATAAGTACCATGTAGTTACACACATATTAGTACCATATAGTACCACGTAGCACCACATAGTCCAGTACCATATAGTACCACATAGGCTAGTACATTATAGTACCACATAGACAAGAACCATATACTATTACATAGACTAGTACCATACAATACCACATAGTACTACATAGTACCACATAGACTAGTACAATATAGAACCAGGGACTACCACATAGACTAGTACCATATAGAATTACATAATATGACATAGACTAGTACCATATAGTACCACAAATTACACATAGACTTGTACCACATAGAACTACATAGACTAGTACCATATATTACCATATAGTACCACATAGTACCACGTAGTTTCACATAGACTAGTACCATAAAGTACCACATAGTACCACATATACTAGTACCATATAGTACCACATAGAACCACATATATTAGTACCATGTAGTACCACATAGTACCACATAGACTAGTTCCATATAGTACCACGTAGTATTACACTGACTAGTACCATACAGTACTACATAGACTAGTACCCCATAGACTAGTAAAATATAGTACCACATAGAACCACATAGATTAGTACCACATAGTACCACATAGTACCACATATATTAATGCCATATAGTACCACGTAGTATAACATAGACTAGTACCACACAGTACTACATAGACTAATACTACACAGTACTACATAGACTAGTACCACACAGTACCACATAGACAAGTACCGCATAGTACCACATAGACTAGTACCATATAGTACCCGTGACAAAGTACCACATCGACTAGTATCGTATAGTACTACATATTTACATACAGTAACATAACGTACCATATATAACAGGTTATAACAGAGTACCAGAAAATATAAAAACAAAACAATTATAAAGTACCATATAACAGTTTATATGTGTATAGTATTGATATGTGTAGTTCTAATAAATCATAGATTATCTCAGAGAATCATTAAAGATACAACTATTATTTAGTACTATTGAATATTTCATATTGTGTAACATTCTCCTTTGAAGTAGATAAACTCGCTTAATAAAAACAGTTATTACAAGTTTTTGGCACAATACCTCAGTACATACATAAACTCCATTGTCTGGTACTTAATGCTCGTATATATTATACGTACCTCCATACTTCACCGTCACAAACATGTCGCCTGCTCTGATAATATTTTATTTTATTCCAAATAAATAATTAGATATATACACATGAACGTATAAATTACGTTGTAATATCTAGTGTCACAGAGTACCATATACCACACCACCAACGAAACTTTTTTATAACACAAAATTCCACTCTATTCCATTTTCAATAATCATAAAATACCACCAGAGAGATGTAGAATGTGCATTCAACGATGTATGGATATTTGTAATCATGTAACCTTTTCCATATCAATGAACTTTAAGCTGTTTTTCGCACAGTTTTATTCCCTTATCGAGTCACAGAACACGTGTGTCGTCAATGTATTTTTTTCTGCTACTGCTTTAAATGTATATAAATATTTCCTTTTTAAATAGTTTCTGTTTAAAAAAACGCTCGTGTTTCACGATATTAAACAAACTAAGGTACTAAATGAAAAACTACATCAAAGAATATTCCAGCGTACTCTGTAGACGTCCTGTATTTTTAATTCATTAGGTTTTTACTCACGAAACTATATTTCGTTAAACCCAACATTTCACTTCAGTTAAGTGCTGGTTCGGTCAATAAATATGTTGCGGTATCGAGTTTCTGGTCTGCGTTGACATGTTTTCTTTTAAACATGAATGATTGAATGAATACACTTTTACTTTTACAATTATCACGATTCAGCTAATTAGGGATACATGGTGTGAATAGATTTTCTTTTTTTAAACTAAGACATTGTCAAATTATGCTACGCTATGTTGTACAAACGAGGCCCGTCAATTTACTTGCGGCGGTATGTGTTAACTATAAAAAACGTTATATACTAGTAGATGGTTGGTTGTACGGTGTTAAGCGTCGCTTCCAGCTATTTTTAAGTTATATCGCGATGGTGTCTACTTGAGACAATATTCTAAGCGCTGCCACACTGGAGTATGATGCCACAGACACATGGTACCCAGTCACATTATACTGACACCGGGCCGACCAGACAAGCAAGCAAGGAAGCTTCAAGTACCATTTTTCAAGTATTTGGTATAACCCCGCCGGGGTTCGAACACACGACTTCTCGCATACGAGGCGGACGCTCTACCTCTAGACCACCGCTGCGGTTAAACGTTATAGAATGTTGGTTTGTGGATATATGTAGCTATAGTACTTGTGTATATTGTGTATTGTTATAAGCGAAAGCTATGCTTAAACTAAACTATAAAACGTTATAGAAATGTATACACACTGAATTCAGATAAATGGGTTGGGAGGGCTGGGGATATGGTGTTGAAACGCCATTTTCAACATATTACAAATATAAACCTAGGGAGACGTCAGAATGAATAAAGATAGTCCCAACGCTCATAGGCAAGTAAAAGACAAACTTGGCTTTATGAACTGGGGTTTCCAGGCTACCCGGTGACAATGAAACACTCGCATTCATTACAGCGACTGAATCATCTTAACGCGCCAATATGTGTATTTGCAGAAGGCACCCAAATGGAGAAATGTTTGACCGCTTTTGCGACAGGCAAAAACTGCAGTAATTATATTCTTACACACATCGTTTGTCATATCGCCACTTTCACACCGAAATATACAGGTTGAACGCATATTCCGCAAGTTTTGTGAAGCTTTACGAACATATCGTGAGAATAATCGCCCTTTAGAGCGGATTTTAGTGGTCCCGTTGTTAACGCCTTGGATTGCGAACTTAGGGTCATAGATCTAGGTTCGATCCCCCGCTCCTCCAACTAAAATACTTATCAATTTTTCAGATGAGACTATAACAAAATTCAAGGTCCCATGTATCTGTGCCCCTAACACCGGGCATGTAAAAGAACCAGGGACGCCACAAAAGGATTTTCTGTATCTCTGTACTATCCTCCAAAAATTCTTAAATTACTAATACACTTCTAGAGGCGTCGCCCATATCGGAAACAGGTGGCATCGATAAATGCAAATATCATCATTGAGAATAATCACAATCCCGGCCACATTCTCTGTCATGATTGGTCACGAAAACTTTGTTCTACGGCCATGAATATCCTACTTCTGAATATGTTGGGAAGTGATCAGTGGATGTGAATATAAGGTGCGCTGACGGCCTTTATGTCACTGAAATACTGTTTTTAAAAGGGCAAAAAAATCGCCACAACAACAAATGATTACGATTATGGCGATGAATGACGAATGACATGACGATGACGAGGTAGTCTAAGGATAATGATGATGATCATCATATATTGCAGCTACACCGTTTTTTTTTTTATCAAAATACAAGTTGGGACAATGTATATGCTCGTCCCGCTCATTTTACCCAACCTGAACATTGCGGGGGGGGGGGGGGGGGGGGGGGGGCGATAATCCCGTCCCGGCTGCTACGCCTTTGCTCTTATGTGCGCAGAAAATAACATTTATTAAAAGTGTGACCAAATAAATAGAATCAGACCTTATAAAAATAGACTTACCTCATTAATAATTGTTAGATAAATGGGCAGTTTGGCTGGAAAATAACAAGACGTGTCCATAAAAGAATTGGATTAATTTCCGCCAGTCATGGCATATTAATTATTATGTTTTGAAATACACAACAAAGTTACTGTCGGCACCTACAAATCAAACAAAAAGAAAAAAAAACTAGGTTATACCAAGCTTGCCTATATCTATTTACAAGGAGGATGCTTACATTTGCAGAACGATGATAACCTGTGTATTGAAATAGACTCATGTACATAAATGCCGTAGTCTTGATCATCTCCGATACTTGCTTTTCGATAGGTTAAACGTCCTCCAACGACCGTTCCATAAAGCCAACTGATATAATGTTTAGAGACAGTATAATGGCCTATTTATAAAAAAGATTAATGATTTGATAAGCTGAGACAAAATAGACCTTAAAGAAAAGAAATCGTAGAAGATGGTCGAGACTATACCGTATGGTAAAATAAAGCGTAGAATACAGAATGTATCTGATTTTGATGGTACCCTGTGCTATATTGCGTTGTATTGACTTCTTTACTTTTAAACAGAGTACCTAACAGGAAATCAAAACCTATCATAATATTAAGGCTGGCCTCCGTAGACGCGGGATCTTACCATGCCATGTTTGAATCACACTGTGCAAATATTAAGCGAAAAAGTTGTGGGTCGTATATGTACATACTGGCATCACGTTATTTCATAGGAGATCACGGTGGGTGTGGGATGGGATAGGGTGTGGGTATAAATATGTTTCATGGGCTCCTCTCCCATAGCCGAGTGGTCTTAGACGCTGTCGTCTTACGAGCACTTATCGATGAGGTCGTGGGTGCGAGTCCACTGAGGTATGTAATCCAGATATGTTACTAGGCTTTGCTTTCATCAATAAATATGGTATTCCATGGTCAAGTAGCGTCTACTGGCCACTAACCTCTGAACTCACTGCTGAAATCTTGAGTAAGACATCCAGCTCGTCAAAAAACTTTATTTCAGAAAGTTTACCAGTTCCTTGCGGAAGGATACTGGATACTCCGATTCAGTCATATTTTAACATTATATGTGTAAAAAAATGCCGGAGACACCTTTAAAAAATAATAAAAAAAAATATACTGGATAAGGCATGGCATTAAGAAACCCCATTCGACAAATCATTCATAATATACTGAACCAATGCATTTATTGGACCTTAGTGTAACTTCGGCCGTTCACAATGACCGGTCAACTCTTTAAACTTTGAACCCGGCGTAAGCCCACAATAAACTCACATATATTATTAAAATCCATTTGATTTTAACAGAAAAAAACAGGTGTGCCCATTCAGATTTTTTGTTGCGCCCCGTAAGTCCGCCTCCAAAACTGAAATATTGGATCCATCCCTGGTTCGTAATAAGCTGAATTACTTATAATACATTTATTGTGTTCTCTTTAAAGGGTTGGCGAACCTCTTTCTCGACGGTTATGTTGTACATGTTGGACCGTATTCTGTATTCTTTGGTATGTGGAGCATGTAAGCTGGTCCAATCAGATATTAACATTTTAAGAATGAACATAGACATGTTCGTGTATTGTACAGCTTATTTAATTCTAACCTTTTCACCTGTGTACGGCAAGGCTGATTGTTTTAATGACAATTAACCGTTTGCCAAAATCCCGATTGAAATCAAATACTTTTATGAAAAGATTTTACTACATTTGTATACATTTGTTTTAACTCTACCGTAGGTTTTACACTGACTTCCACACTGCATGCGACTTATTTAATATTTGGTATATCGACCAGCAAGATTAAGTTTGCCTATTATGTGTACCCTCCTAATCTTAATTGGACTTTTATGTAACTCATATGATTATTTCAACAAACGTCGTCAATTTTCATTCAGTTTTTAAAAGCTGTCGCATTAATGGCAGGAAAACAATAATTGTACTGCGATTGATTTAGTGTCACGCAGTTCAAACCTACTGAGTACGGGTTTAGAATAAACTAGACAATAGCCGGAGAATTTAAATCCATTGTTTCGTAAAACACCAGCTTTCTAAATGTATATATTATATATGGTGGGTGGGGGAATCAAACATGTCTACGGATTTGTGATTGGGTTTGATCTTATTGAATTTTTTTTTTACATTTTTTTTAGTCTAACAGAACGTGTATATGACTTTAAACTTATACTATTAATAATTATTGTAACAAGAATGCTGTTGCAGTAAAACCTGCATAAGCGTTCACCTCTATAAAGCGACCAATTGTCTTAAGCAGCCACAAGTGTTATTTCCCATGTCTATGCTTTCAGAGCAAATTAAATGTTTTAAACAACAACCTGTATTAAAAGCCCACTTTTGTTACTACCCTTGATTGGATGCTTAAAACAGGTTTGACTGCAAAGTGTTAAAACTTAGATTTACTGTATTGTTGTAAGTTGTAAATGTTTTAGGGTAAAAAAGAGTAAAAAATATGTTGATATAAATACAAAAAGTCTAAATAAGGGACAAAATGGCCTCCAAAATATGAAAACATTACACTTTTACTGAAATATACACATTTTGTTGAAAGCTTTGGCTTTATTTTTTATTTATAAATACTTGTTTTTAGAGGTAAAATGCATGGCGAGTCCGAAAATATATACATAAAAGTAAATAAACATCCCCTATCTCTGGGACTATAAGTGGGACATGCGCATCATTAATATTATTAACAAATATAAAAGCAACATAATAGCCCGTTTGATATACAACAACAAGTAGAAAAGTGACAAAAAGATCAAATAGTGAAGATTGTGGATTGAGAATGTTAGGCGTGTTTGTGAATGTTAGGCGTGTATGTAAATGTTAAGCGTGTTTGTGAATGTAGACAGCGATCACGATTAACAAGTTTGTAAGAGCCAATTCCTTTTTACTATTCTGAAAAAATATTTGATTTATAAGTATATATTATGTATCGCGTATTTGTTGCCTGTTTTCACTATAACTAAGAGAAAAGAACAACCAATTATTAAAGATGTGGGAAAATAAAAAAAAATCAATTCCATGAGTACATCTAGATCATCGTAGCTCTGTGGCAACCTTTAGTGTAACAATTATTACACTAGGGTTGACACCACAACCTTTAATGTAACACTAATTACACTAGGGTTGACACCAAAACCTTTAGTGTTACACTAGGGTTGACACCACAACCTTTAGTGTTACACTAGGGTTGACACCACAACCTTTAGTGTAAAAGAAACCCTTAGTGTAACATTTGTTACACTAAAGTTGACACCACAACCTTTAGTGTAACAGAAACCCTTTTACACTAGGGTTGACACCACAACATTTAGTGTGAGAGAAACCTTTAGTATAACATTTGTTACATTAAGGGTTGACACCACAACTCCTCGTGTAACAAAACCCTTAATTGTTACACTAAGGGTTGACACTACAAAAGGAATACTCATTTTGTTTGGGCGATGGGGGTCGATGTTAAGGGAGAATGTGATCAAGATCAATTTTACCAGAATTAGAACAATGCATAAACGCTGTTATTTGCCACTCACCAATTGTTCTCCCTTTTTTCTCAGATTTTCAACTCTTGAAATATTGAAAGCTTCATTGTATCACCATCTTTATTTTAAAGGCATGCTGACGTCGCAATATATTGCTAAATTTACTGTGTTTTTATCTTGGACATTTTGTTATAATGCAACATTACTAATAAAATTATCACTTAGTGTTTGGAGAAAGTAACACTGTTGGAAGGTAAGTGGACACTTATCATCTCAAACTCTTGTTAAAACCCGTAAATAAACAGCGATCTAATGTAATATTATGGGTTTACTTTAAATTTTCGTTTTTCAACTTCATATTTAAATATAAAATTATTAACCAGAGGTTAAGAAAAACGTCCAACATCTCTGACAAAGTATATTTTTGTAACACTAAGGGTTATATATAACCGCAACTCTTAGTGTAACAAAATAAGTCTGGCGAGTAGGGTTGGGGGAGGGAGAAAAAGAGAACCGATACATTCTCTGACTACAAAAAGTCAATCACAATACGGGCTTTGTGAACTGGCACGTTGTCATTCAAGTACGGACATACTTCAGGCCTTTTATAGGGTGACGCTGTTTGCAGTACTGCTTCAATTGTTTCAATGTGACGTTTTTATAACAACGTTCTGCGACTGTTCTGCCCTTTTGCACCGCCATCTGTATAGCAGGACCAATACTAGTGAAATAGAATACATACAGCACCTAAACAGATCGCGATCTTATGGCAACACATGGACGTCTTGCATTTTCCGTATCCCAGATTCTGTTAGATGCTTTTCTTTTTGGCTATTAATAATGGACTGACGTTTTGTCACCTGTAGCGAATTCTTGCTGTATTTTGAATACATTTTCAGAATATTTGTTTCGCTGTAGGAACACTCGACTTCTTTTGGTCCTCTGTCAGCAGATGTGGAAGATATATCCACCGTGCATTTATTTTCTTACTTTTAGATGCTTTTTTCAAAATAAGATGAACTTGTGCTAACGACAAGTTTGTAAACTGAGCTAAGTCTCAGTGTGTGAAGAGCATCAGCTTCAGGATTTCGCGGATTTTTTTGATGTTTTCTTAGGTTGATGACGACGCAGGACGATCAGGGCGAGTAGCATCATTCGCTAAACTGCTGTTGCCCGAATTGAAATTTGACGACCCACCTTCAAATAGTACTGCTGGGCCCGATTAGCTCAGTCGGTTACGCGTCTGACTATCAATCATGGGGTCGCGAGTTCGAATCCCCGCCCGGCAAATCTCCGTGATGATTGATATACAACATTGTGTCTCACTATCATTCGTCTCTCACCACTGATTCAAGTAGGAAAGTTATCAGTTACTTGCGGAGATGGGGTGTGCTCGAGTACTGGTTAATCCCAGGAAACAGTGGTTAGGTTAACTGATCGTCTGTTAGCCCTCGATGGCATAAAAATGAAGCTAAATATTCAATCAATCAATCAATCAATCAATCAATCAATCAAATAGTACTACACATTTGACCCTCCCCGTAAATGACACACATCTACGTAGATGTCTTCAACGCAAGTAATGCCCTACCTCGAATTTAGGCCTAATTTCAAGCACATGTTCAGCCAGCTTGCCAGTCATTTTGCGTACAGTGTAATTAGCTATAAAGCAATATATATACATGCACCAAGGTCAGTGAATGTCTGAGGCTGATCTTTACCTGTGACACACATCTGTGACCACTCTAGCAATAGGAAATTGTTTCATTTATTCTTGCATGATTTCAAAGAAATAATACAGCATTTGCATTATTTAGCCCCTCCTATAAGTACTTTGTAAGTCTGAAGCTAAAGTGCACACAACAGCAAATAATACAATTTTTGACGATTCAAGGGCCGCAACTATGTGCAAGTGGAGATCAAATGAAAACTGCCGACACTGGAGTGCACACAGTGTCAAATAACGAAACTATTTGAGGATTCTAGGACTTCGTAACATTACTTTCCCGATTTGGCAAGTGCAAGATCTTGTCAGAGATATCATGGTTATATAACATCTATGTAAGTTTGGTGAGGGTCGGGTGCTAGAGTGCACACAAGAGCAATTGCTGAGGATTCAATGGTCATACTCCCAACATTAACATGGCCAACTACTGTATAAGTGAACATCAAAAGAAAACTGCAAGACTCATTTTTAATAACGCAATTTGGGGCCATAATACAGACATAAAATATCAAACTTGACCGGTTCAAAAACTTGTTCCAGATAGAATAGTTGCATATTCAATGAAAAATTTCAGTATCTGGAGTGCACACAACAAAAAGTTTATGGACAGACGATAGACACATGGTGAGCTAAGAAATATGACATTTGTAAACTATGTATCATGACATTTGTAAACTATGTATCATGACATTTGTAAACTATGTATCATGACATTTGTAAACTATGTATCCTACAAAACTGTTTTAACAATGGTAATGGAATGAACAAAATCTAAAAAGGTACAACAATATTTTATTTTAATTGATATTCAATCTTTATTTCATATAACAGCATTCAAACAGTTCATGAGGTTTAATGGGCATAATGAAAGCAATGACTGCATTGTGCTGTGGGTATATTATAACAACTATTACCAATACAATGTAGGGGTCCAAGTCCTAGTCCATGTCAACTTGTTAAAACTGTCAACTTCAACTTCAGTCTATATTAACACAAGATAATTTTGCTTAATCAAATGACAGACTTTTTCTCCAACTTGTAAACTGCAGGAATGCAGTCATTACTTGGAACAATATTTATAAAGCACCACTTGTAGGATTTAACATCTCATTCCAATAAATTATTATTTAACCACAAACACATACAGGCTATTAACATATTTTAAATACATACAGGAATTAAATAGTATCAATGTATACTTAGCATTGATCAAAGTTTATTTTTTAATGAAGGAACATGACCTTATTAATAATGATAATAATTATTTTGATTTTCCTTGGTTTATTAATGTATTTATATACACATTTATTATTACTAATTACATACCATCAAACTGATTCCCTGATCAACATATTGCAATAATGGAAATAAAGATAATTCAAATATTGATAAACACACATAGACAAATGTAATCAAATTTCATCTTGAGACGGAGTACAACTGGCATTTTGCAGCAGGCGATTGAACAATAGAAGACTTAGCCATGCTTTTAGAGGAATGAAATCAAGTATATAATATATAGGATCTTACATGGGTGCTTGTTTATCATCAAATTTATTAACCACGTTTGCAAAAACAAGATAGTAAGCAAGACTCTGCAGACCATTATATCAGTATTGCAAATGAGTTTAATAAAATAATAAGTAAGCACGAATGTACGATTTTTGTTATCAGATAACTCTGTAGAATGGCAAATTTACCAATTATTTTTCAGATCACCTCTAGAAAGAGTGGATAAATTATTTTTTCACAAATAATAATTTACGCGAGTCGTCTTATGATATTACGTTTCATAATAACATTATTAATAGCTTGTTACTTACACTGCAATATTGGTCAAATTCTTGAATATAAAAATACAAAACAATGAATTTTGAAAATACATTTTTAGAGACATATCACATTTACATACACAAGCCAATGGGCAGTATAGAAAAACTTAATGAAAACCACTTCTGTGCCTTCTGTACCACAAAAAAAGTGTACATAGT
Source organism: Panopea generosa (assembly GCA_029582155.1). Classification (NCBI taxonomy): domain Eukaryota; kingdom Metazoa; phylum Mollusca; class Bivalvia; order Adapedonta; family Hiatellidae; genus Panopea; species Panopea generosa. The sequence continues at coordinate 34,241,097 of CM055897.1, read as the reverse complement.
GTCTATGATATCACACAACAGTTATATGTTGATCATAATTGGTCAATGACAATATAAATCAGAACTTCAATTTGGAGAAATAATTTATAAAAAATAGCAATTATTTACATCAATTAACAAGACATGAAATTGTTAAGAATGCATCTTGTATAACAATGCATTTATAATATTTGAGGGCAAGACTGGTTTAAAGGTTGAAAGCAAATCCTTTAAATAGAAGAAATTGATTCAACACCTATATTTTTTGGTCTTCCTGTAACAAGCAGGAAATTTAACAGCTAGAAGATATGTACTATAAACATTTCATGAAGTTAACCAGTACTGAAGTACAGTCAAACCTGTGTAAGCGGCCACCTCTATTAAGCAGCCACCTGTCTTCAGCAGCCACATTTGTTATTTACCATTTAAATACTTTCAGAGCAAATTGACCTGTATTAAAAAACAACTTATCTTAAAAGGCCACTTTTGCACCTTCCTTTGACTGGCTGCTTAAGACAGGTTTGACTGTATATTTGTAACTGATAATGTGTATTGATGTGTCAATCACAACAACACTTGGCCATTTCCACATTTGAAAAAAAAACTAAAAACAAAGGAGAAAGCTAGACAATCACATGATTAGTAAATCAATTTGTGTTGAACATGATGGTGTTGTACATGTTTTGTCAAGTTGACTCATTTATGAGTAAAAAATCACTTTTTATAATTTTTCTTGTAAATTCTCCAATAAACGGAAACAAAAATATTGAAAAAATGACCCTATACTTTTCTGATTCATAAAAAATGGGATAAACATACAAATGTAATCGTCAAGACATTGGTTTAGATTTGGTCAGTTATTAACAAATCTATTCAGTTGCCATTACTTTTCTGACAGTCCATTAAAGACATATATATGTAACAAATCTGCAAATGACTTTATATTGCACTTTTAATACCGACAAAATCAAAGTGTTTTTTTTTTAAATTACAATGTTTATATAATTTCTTTAACAAAACAAAACTTTCTAACAAAATACATAAACAATCATAAGAACTATAAAAAGACACATGGAAAGACAAAATACTTTCAAAATATTATTTTTAATAATCTTTTTACATTTAAATTTGTGAATTTAGCTTTTGTAAAGAAAGTATAAAATCCTTTAATAAATATCATAGCTTTTACAAACTCCAATTCAAGGCACTGTATCTTCATAATATCTGTATTTTCTCTTCTTTGTATGGATATTGTCCAATTAACATAATTTTTGACATTGAAATAATTTCATTAAACACATTTATATATATATATATATATATATATATATACAATTACTGAATTTCATTACAGTCTTCTACACCTTGTATAACAAGGTTTTACAGAATCTCTAATTTACACGATATCGAAACAAAAGGGATGGTATATCTGATTGACAACAGTAGAGTTGTTCACATACAAACAGCATTACTCAGACAAGCTGAAATAATTTGAATATGCATGTAAATCAAAGATGCCATAAACTGCTTCATACAACAGTGACTGAACGGCATCAGCCTGGGCTTTGAGACATGTGAACTATAAAAATATAAATGTATGATGAAAAAGAGTAAAAAAAGAAACATTTTTTTCTTCGGTATGGTTTAATTATTAAAAATGTAGTGAGAATTCAATACTCTAACTGGATATCCAAGACACATTATCGAAGCATCAACACATGGAACTGCTCATTTGAAATATCAATAGTAAATTAAATATAAAATCATTAATCATGTATTGTCTAACAAAAAACATGCATAAACAGTTCTTTGGTATCTTGAAAATATATGCTGAACTATTTCTGTAGTTTAATGGTTGGTTTGGTCTTGTACTTAAGGTTACTTTGAGGCCCATGTTTGTCCTTCACTATCATGAAGCTGTCAATTACTTTGTTCTGAAAAGTCAATTGAAATTATTTTATACATAGTGGTGATAGTTCACATTAAATCTTACACTTTGGAAATAGTAGGTCAAGGTCTAAAAAAAACTCAGGTTGGGTGGGGTGGGCTGATGAAAAACTGTTTAACCATATCTCAAACATTGCAGGGTGATTAGTCTCGGTAAGTCACTTTGGGAATGGTTGACCAAAGGTCAAGGTCATCATTACTATTTATAGAAAATCTGGCTGAAGTCTGACATCTTGAGAACAGTTCGGCTTAGGTTACCTGACAAGCTACTATGAATATAAATGTTATACAAACATCTCTCGTTTGTATTATTATAACACACTCATACCCACACATGCAGACAGGTAGGGCAACCATATTTCATAAACATGGTTCACAGTGGAAAACTAAATATAAAGAAGGCAACTGAACAATATTTAATAAAAGAAGCTTAAATTTGATAAATCATGTAGCATTTGATTTGTTTTTGTGTACCCTTGTATTCAACATAGCAATCACATATTTCCAGACTATAAAGTAGTACATTAGTTTGAACATATTTTATTTACAAGAAATGTCACTGGCAAGTGTCACATGCACCACAAATGGTCTGTGAAAATAATGATATATTTTGTAATAGGTAGCGATTTAAATGTATCCATAAATATCAAGAGTAATGGAATTTTGTAATAGGAAGCCATTTAACTTTATCCATGAATATCAAGAGTAATGGACTGAAGTTTCAGACTAGACATGCAATTTCACGTTTTTCTATGTTAAAGTGTGACCTTGACCTTTGAGGTAAGGTTCTGGGTTTTACACGCAACATATTGTCATGCCATGTTGATCAATTGATGTATGATAAAGTTACAGACCAAACTTGAAATCTCAAACAAACTCAAAGTGTGACCTTATCCTTGAGGTATGGGTCTGGGTCTTACTTGCAACACATCGTTATGTCATCTTGATTAATTGAGCCAAGTTAAAGACCAGACACAATCTATCAAACAAATTGAAAGTGTGACCTTGACCTTTGAGTAAAGTTAGACTGGACTTGAAATCTGTAAGTGTGACCTTGACCTTTGAGGAAAGGTTCAGGGTCTCACATGTGACACTTCATCATGTTATGTTGATCAACTGAGCCAAGTGTTTTTTGAAATCCATCCATGTATGACAAAGGTGGGGTGTGGGGGGGGGGCATAAAAATTGTATAAGAGAGAAAAGAAATAATCTGTAATTGAGTTATTAGAGAGTGAAAGAAAGAAAAGAAGACAAATATGATATGGAGAATTGTAGCTTTTAAGACAGACAAATTATATACAATTATTATAATAGCTCTCCCCTCTTCTGTTGTTGCCCACCACCCTTATTTTTCTCATTGTTGAAACCGTATCTTTCAATGGGAAAGAGACTGGATTCTTTTTCCAGCCCAATAAATCATATCCATTGAGCATATTATTCAATATTTGCACACATTCTGAACTTTATCAACTCTTGTAAAAAAAAATGCTATTAGGAAAGTTAATAGTCAGAGAATAAAAGAACATTTTGTAAATCACACTGATACAATTAAACATAAATTTGCAGTTATAAATACCTTATCATCAGAGAACTGTTCCACATACAGATGTGTCGCATTGAAAATCTTCATCCTTGTATAGCCGTAGTCGTCACTTCGGAATGCTGACCATGGTTTGGGGTTTTTCTTAAATGGATCATGGTTTTCCTGGCATCCCTACACATTACAGAAACAAATATATGTATAAAGTGATAGAAATGAGTGTGGTTTAGTAGTGCTTAGGGGCTAGAGAGTCTAGGGTAGATCCTAGGATTGACTCTCTTGCCTTGAAACAAGATTGGTGCAACTGATCCAGTGTTAAATTGAGTAGTAGCTACATTGTTTGTAAAGGAAAAGAGTGTGGAAAAGGAAAGATATTTCTGAGAATAGATTTTGGTTCTTGGACCTTGCACTTTCACACATTGCTCTCTTACCTAGTTCCAAGTCTTGTTGTATTCCCATCCATACCTTTGAAGATAAATATATTCTTCATCAGAAAAAAATAAATTACAAAATGGATTGACAGTCAGATGTGCTACTGACTGAGCTAATGGGGCTTCCACTTGTTGGAAGGAATCTAGCAGTTTTACTGGGTGGTCTTCTTGCAGGGAGACCAGCAAAGCTCTAAACTTAGAATTACACTGCTGAAAAGTTTCGTAACTATCAATGATTTTCAAATTAATTTGTTTTATGAAGATAAACTATGTCTCCCTCTCATCTAAGTGTGAAAACCATCTTAAATATTGTTGTTGTGTTCAAAACTGAGTTTTGTGATTGTTGAGGGGGTGCATGGCGCCGAGAAGCAAAGTGGACATGCACCTTGAAGCTTCACGTTCATCATTCCCGGCAATTTTTGTCAAAACGTAGTCAATGATTACGGAAAAGCATTGGCAAGAATTTTCATGTAAGAAACTCAAACGCCCATAATTCGCCCAAAAATCTCTGAAATAAAATGCAAAAAGGGATATACCAAGTTTCAGTGAATAACACCTGATGGTTCATGAGATGAGGCTTCATTCAAACATTAACAAAAGTTGTCATAAGACAACAAAGCTCACCAATAGGATAAAATTCACTACCCATGCAAAGATTGAGATTGGAGGCAAACACCAAAACTTAAACGCAACTATACGCAAAAGTTTAACCTGGGTGTCTTCAGACGAAAAATTCAGTCCAAAAGGGCCATAGCTCAGCCAAAATGCATCCAGAGTTATGGTTCTTGTCTCTGTGTGTTCCAATGATGATGGTGAACACAATGCAAAGTCTCATTCATATCCAATAAGTGGTTGCATAGATATCTTACCTGATAAAAAACCTTGCTAGAAAAATTAAGTTGAAAAATGGTCATAACTCTGCCAAAATGCAATCCAAAGTTATGGTTCTTGTCTCTGTGTGTTCCATTGATGATGGTGAACACACATGCAAAGTTTCATTCATATCAAATAAGTGGTTGCATAGATATCTTTAACTTAAACGCAACTAAACGCAAAAGTTTAACCTGGGTGTCTAAGTCCAAAAAAGGGCCATTACTGTGCCAAAATGCAATCTAGAGTTATGGTTCTTGTCTGTGTGTTTTCCATTGATGATGGTGAACACACATGCAAAGTTTCATTCACATCCAATGAGTGGTTGCATAGATATCTTCAACTTAAATGCAAATGTTTAACCTGGGTGTCCACAGACGCTGCTGGGGTCATGACAATAGCTCTCCTTGGACTTCGTCCCGGCGAGCTACAAAGGGCTCTAATCTTCAAATTGTAGCACAAAAAAGATACGCACACTGATCCTTCCCAGCAAGTTTCGTAGAAATGTAAGTGTTGGTTCAAGAAAAGAAGTATGGACACAAATTTGAATTCAGAAAATTTAACGGGCATGAAAAATCATCAAACCAGAATGCAAAAGGTACATACAAAATAAGACCTCACACTGATTTTTCCCAGCAAATTTCACTGATATCCAACCTGACAGTTCAAGAGAAGAAGCACTGACAAGATTTTTCATCCCAACATTGAAGAAGTTTGTAACTCAACTCAAAATTATCAAACCTGAACACAAATTGTATATAAACAACTAGCTCTCATACCAATCATTCCAAGCAAGTTTCATTGAAATGTGAGGATTTATTCAACAGAATTAGTACTGACTAGATTATAAGTTCATAACTCAGTCAAATTTCTTATCAAACTGGACTACAAAAGGGATAATTTGAAAACAGATGTTGATGGCATTCTTCAGACAAGATTTTGTGACAGGATGGATGGACGGACAGTGCAGTAGATTCATGAAATAAACCTTAAGTGGTACTTCCACTCTTTGAATAAAAGAAATAAAGTGGTTACTGACCATAATCTTTTTTTTTTTTTTCAGGTTCACTTTATACCAAAACAAATTCCTTACAGTCAAGTTAGATATTTGAAGACAGCATGATAAAAAGTCTTGTTTCTCTCTCTAGATTTTACAGAATGGACTATCATTTAGACACTATCTACCTGGACCTTGTGCACTACTGTAAGATAAAACTGCATAATGTTTATAACGAAGGTGATGAACTTACAGCAGATCCAGTCGTTATGTGTACAAGACCTTTAGGATTTGTGTATGGTTCCTCTGTACTGCCATTCAAGACCTAAAAGAGAAATATATATACAAGTATTCTTGCATACCAGATAAGGATTTCTTTGTAATTTTACTGGGTACGGAATTTTTATCCTACACTCCCCTATCCTGCTGTGACACTGGAACAATTTATGACGTGACATATTAAAACATGACATAATATAAATACTTTGGCGTCTAAAAGCCATCATGGTAAAATTTATAGATATTTTAAATTTAAATAAAATATACAACAAATAATCTCACATCGCTTTTCGGTTCAGATGGAAAATTCTGTCCCTTGGGATAACTGTTTAGCTTCATTCCCTCCAAAAACAGTTATCCCTCAGTATGGAATTTTCTATACAAACCTTCAACCCATGTAAGATACACGTAACGTTTGATGGGAGACAGACAAACTAGAAATGTGCCTGTTGACATGATTGCAACCGCTCTGCCTGTAGCCTAATTATTTACAATGTCATTCAACACCAGATTGACAGCCGGTAAACCTATAGTCCCCTCCGGTGAAATTCAGCCATTAGAGCTAACAAGAGGGTCAGAATGGCCCTAAATCGCTCACCTGTAGCAGACAATGCCAAAAACAGCAACAGCCATAGCTCTGACAATATTTATCTCATTGGCCAGTTCAAGAACTTGTTTAAGATATTATAGTTATATAACTACTATGTAAGTTTGGTGAGAATCAAATGAAACATGTGGGTGCTAGAGTGGTAACACGGTCAAATAGTGCATTTTTTAATGTTTCAAGGGTCATAACTCTGACATTAATAATCCGATTGGCCAGTTCAAGAACTTATCCAAGATATTATCGTTATATAACTACTATGCAAGTTTGATGAGGATCAACTGAAAAATACGGGTGCTAGAGTGGACAAACGGTCAAATAGTGCATTTTTTAATGTTTCAAGGGCCGTAACTCTGACCTTAATATTCCGATTTGGCGAGTTCAAAAACTTGTCTGAGATATTATGGTTATATAAGAATTGTGCAAGTTTGATGAGAATCAATTGAAAAATACGGGTGTAAGAGTGCACAAACGGTCAAATAGTGAATTTTTTAATGTTTCAAGGCCCATAACTTGACATCAATTGTCCGATTTGGCCAGTTTAAAAACTTGTCCGAGATTTTATAAAAACTTGTCCAAGATATCATGGTTATATAACTACTGTGCAAGTCTGGTGAGAATCAATTGAAAAATACGGGTGTTAAAGTGCACACACGGTCAAATAGTGAATTTTTTAATGTTTCATGGGTCAAAACTGACTTTAATTATCCAATTTGGCCAGTTTAAAAACTTGTCCCCGAGATATTAAGGTTATATAACTACTGTGTAAGGTTGGTGAAATCAAATAAAAATACAGGTGTTAGAGTGGACACATGGTCAAATAGTGCATTTTTTAATGTTTCATGGGTCAAAACTCTGACATTAATAATCCGATTTGGCCAGTTCAAGAACTTGTCTGAGATATTATGGTTATATAGCTACTGTGTAAAATGAGATATGCAGGTGCTAGAGTGCACACAGAGTCAAATAGATATTATGGTTATATAATTACTAATGAAGTTTGGTGAGAATGAAATGAAAAATGCGGGTGCTAGAGTGCACACAACAAAAAGTTGGACGACAGATGATGGACAACAGGCATCAGAATAGCTCACCTTGAGCTTTGCTCAGGTAAGCTAAAAATCATTTCAACAAATCTGAATCTTCTTGACCCAATAATGTTCAATTTGGGCAAAATCAACACCATTTTATAGATACTTATTAATCCCCATAATGATCCCTAAAGCATTGTTCAAGGGCGCCATCTGGGCCGGATCAGAGAACAAGACTCTCTCTTGGGCCTGAAGACGCTCTACTGACTCAACGTGGCCATAGTACTTTTTGAAATTCCACAATATTTACCCTCTTTGGGGGTAAGGGTTAGGGTTAACTTATGGATAAATACCCCAACCACACCCATACTGTACAAAAACTTAATTGCTATGAAAAGGAAATACTTTAAATTCCCATACCATTCATCTGTAAAAAAATATAGTCCTCTGTACCGAACCCTTATACAACCCAGCCACTTTATTTGTTAGACCTTCAATCACCCACTCTTAGGGATTTGTTGTGAGCAGAAATGATTCAAATTTTAAAAAGAAGTTTTTTTGTACACATGGATGCAAAATGAAAAAAATCAGTTTTCCCTATAATATTCCTATGTAAAAGTCACATTACAGGGCCCCAATATATCCAAGCCCCTTGATATGCAGAATCTTCAATTCTTACTGATGTAAGGATAATTTATATTAAATATGAACTAGTTTGACTGAAAGTTTATTGAGAGGAAATTTGTGAAAATTCCCAATTTTAACCTTATTGCCCTATCCGCCCCCTGGCCTCTTATGGAAATTCAATCCTCTTTATTGAACAAAATCAAATTTATTGTTACTAGACAATGCTTTAGATCTCAAATTGAAACATATATACCCCAAACGGACAAATAAATGAGAATTTCCCATTTTCCCATAGTATTCCTATGTAAAACTCAAAGACCCTTACAGGGCCTCTATACATCCCAGTGTCCCCTGATTTGTACAAACTTATATTTCTTTATCATAGGGATAATTTATATCAAATATGAACAAATTTGACTGACCAGTTGTTGAAAGTAAGATTTATGACAATGTTCAATTTTAATCATTTTGTGACCCCACCTGGCCCCTTTTAGAAAGTCAATCCTTCGTATCAAACAAAATCATATTTGTAAGGACTAGAAGTTGCTTCAAAACTCAAACTGAATAAAAAAAGTATAAATGAATGATAAAAAAGATAATTTTTGAATAGTATTTCTTTATAAAACTCAAAAAACCCTTACAGGGCCCTATAAATACAAGACCCTTGATTTGTACAAACTTTAAACTCATACTCATTGGGATAATGATATGAACAAATTTGACTGACCGGTTGTTGAGAAGAAGATTTTTGAAATTTTTCTATTTTAACCCTTTTTTGACCCACCTTGGCCCCTTATGGAAAGTCAATTCTCCTCATTGAGCCAAATCTTATTGCCTATGACTAGATGATACTTCAGAACTCCAACTGAATAATAATTTTGCCTAAATAGATGAAAAAAAAGAAGAGAATTTTCTGTTTTACCATAGTATTCCTATGTAAAATTCTAAGTCCCCTTACAGGGCCCCTATAAATTTTAGCCCCTTAATTCTTATATGCAATCAAACCCCTACACATAGGGATAATTTATGCCAAATATGAACAAATCTGACATACCTGTTCTTAAGCAAACAATTTTTGTAATTCCCAATTTTTACCCTTTTTGGCCCCCTCCTGACCCCTTAAGACAGTGGAACCCAATCATTTTCACAAATCTGAACCTCCTTCACCGAACAATGCTTCTGTAAAGATATAGGCAAAATCATTTCCAATTAAAAAAAAAAAAAAAAAAATTATAATGACATGTGTCTAGGGACACCATTTGAACAAATCTAACAAAACTATAATTGGTTATCATTACTACATAAACATTTCGAAAATTTGTTGGGCCGTTCATGAGAGAAGATTTTTTAAGTTTTGGACTGTTTATGTAATGGCGACCATCTTGAATTTCAAATCGAAAAAAAAAATCTTCGGTATAGTCTCATATGCAATAGAAACATCCATGTGAAGTTTCAGTTTAATTGGCCTAGTAGTTTCAGATAAAAATCTTGCTAACAGACTTCAGAGACGACAGACAACGGACAACGCACCATCGCATAAGCACTTCTGGCCTTTGGCCAGTAGAGCTGAAAACAGGGGGCCATTCAAAAAAAATAAATAAGGGATCATCATAAAATCAAACATTAGTTATAAATAATTATTTTATGTTTGGTGTTTATAATTAGTAATGGTAATTAGTAACACTTAATACCCCTTTAGCATTCTCCGAATGACTGGGACACAAAAGCAACATCAGGATAGAAATATCATCATGGGAACATTTATTACCTCATCCTTGTACACAGGCCACAGTCTTTCATAAGAGTGCTCATGTGCCCAGATTGAAAAATCTACTTTTTGGTCATAAAACAGCTTTTCCAAACCCAACACATCGAAAATAGGAACGCCATCCCTTACCTGTTAATAGAAGACATATGAAGGAAAATAAATATCATCTGAATAAAAAATGCAAACTGTCAAACTTTAATTTAATTGTTATATGTTTATGCATTGTATTTGTGAAACATTTATCAAACACACTTCAAATGAAAAATGAAAATTTCCTGAACCCAAATATACACACCCCTTTGAAAAAGGCATTGTCCCCAGGGTGTTTATTCAGGGGAACTCAGTATTTTGTACATTATCATAAGACATGAAATACAAATTTGAAAAACAATCGAAAACTTGAATTCATGTTTTAGCTAGTTCAGAGTTAATCAAAACGTAAATGTACAGACCAGACTACAGCGAGCGCGCCTAGCTGCAATGCAAACCATAGATACAATATCAAGGCCTTAGCCAAACCAATAAATTTGGTGTCGACCACGACTTATATACTATGGATTTACATGCAACACATCTGGACTGGAGGGACAATTTACATACATAAAATGATAGTTTTATATGAGTAGGATCCAGTTAAGGATTCATCACTACTCACATGCTATTTAAAGGATATCTATAAACCCATTGGATCATAGAGATACTATGAATTCATATTATATATATAAGGAGTGCATGTCTAGTCTAGTGGCAACTCAGTATAAGACCAAAAATCACGGATAACACCTTACCATTTCCATGAGCAAGGAATGTAATTACCGTATCGGATGACAAGTATTTTCAAACAAGGATAACATTGTGGATGATGAGTATGATTTTCAGCAAAGATGACCCTGAGCTCAATAAGTGCTGTTATTTAGCATGATTTGTACTCTTTCCACCAAATAAAAATGTACTGTTCCACCAAAAAAAACATTCAATATAATGTGTGCTGTTTGTACCAATGAAAACATTCAACATAATTTATGCTGTTTGGACCAAAGAAGAGATTCAACATAATTTATGCTGTTTTGACCAAAGAAGAGATTCAACTTAATTTGTGCTGTTTGCACCAACAATATCAATGTAAATTGTGCTGTTTACACCAACAAAGACATTCAATGTAATTTGTGCTGTTTGCACCAACAACAACATTCAATGTAAATTGTGCTGTTTACACCAACAAAGACATTCAACGTAATTTGTGCTGTTTACACCAACAAAGACATTCAACATAATTTGTACTGTTTACACCAACAAAGACATTCAGCATAATCTGTGCTATTTACACCAACAAAGACATTCAGCATAATTTCTGCTGTTAACACCAACAAAGACTTTCAGTATAATTTGTACTGTTTACACCAACAAAGACATTCAGCGTAATTTGTACTGTTTACACCAACAAAGACATTCAACCTAATTTGTGCTGTTTACACAAACAAAGACATTAAGCATAATTTGTACTGTTTACACCAACAAAGACATTCAAGGTAATTTGTACTGTTTATACCAACAAAGATATTCAGCATAATTTGTAGTGTTTACACCAACAAAGACATTCAATGTAATCTGTGCTGTTTACACCAACAAAGACATTCAATGTAATTTGTACTGTTTATACCAACAAAGACATTCATCATCATTTGTACTGTTTACACCACTAAAGACATTCAGCATCATTTGTACTGTTTACACCAACAAAGACATTAAACGTTATTTGTGCTGTTTACACCAACAAAGACATTCAGTATAATTTGTACTGTTTACACCAACAAAGACATTCAACATTATTTGTGCTATTTACACCAACTAGACATTCAACATAATTTGTGCTGCTTCATCAATTAAATTTTCAGTATAATTTGTACTGTTTACACCAAATAAGACATTCAACATAATATGTACCGTTTACACCAAAAAGACATTATTTCCTCTCAATGTCTTTTGTCATTGTGTGCAGAATCAACAAAATCCCTTGAATAGTTTTGGGGTTATGCTCCAGACAAAAGTGAAAATTAAATAAAGGGAGGTAAGTCAAAAAGTGAGTAAAGTAGAGTTATGGTTCTTGTACACTGTATTTCCTCTTAATGTCCTCAGTCATTGTGTGAAGATTCAACAAAATCCCTTGAATAGTTTTGGAGTTATGCTCCGGTCAAGTAAATTAAATAAAGGGAAATAATTCAAAAAGCAAGGTAGAGTTATGGACGGATGGAGACAATTACAATATTCACCTTCACCTTTGGCGGGGAGATAATTATAAAGCGTCCTCCATAGTTGAGTGGTCTAAGACACTGTCTCAAGATCACTTTACTTATCACCGTTAAGGTGTAGGTTCAAGTCCCACTTGCTCCAAAACCAAAAAGTTTGCCAGTTAATTGATGAAGAATGGTGGTTCTACTCAGAATCATTCTGACGCCTTCCTCCACCAATAAAACTGGATATGCCATATATAACCCGACATGTTTTGAAAATGGTGTTAAACCTCATTCCAAAAAAACTAACAAAGGTAAATTGTAAATCTGTACATGATGTACAAGATATCAGATCAGAGGCCAGTTTCAATAAAATTAATAAGTTTACGAACATCTAACTGTAAAACTTGAAGTTACTAAAAAAGTCAGAAAATTTATTTAGCATATTATTTATATAATTTTACAAGCTTTCGTCTGCCTTGTAAATAGTATTCTTTTTAAAATTTGTATAAAATACTCTGCAAATGGAACGTTCCTAGATATCACAAATCTTACTACTTGTGAAGGTTAGTGAAACGGGCCCCAAATGTTTCCTGCTAATATCTGTAATACTTACAAGAGAGTGATATTTAGTGCAGTCATCTTTATCGGTGTTAGAGCAGTACATTGGTCTGTGGCCCATTGTGATAATCCAAGGTCTCTTGGCTCTGTTCTCTGGCATATTCGCAATCTTATTAAGAATAAAAAAGACAATTGATTAATAGTGATTCTTTTTTTGCTTTTTTTTGTTACCTCATTTAGCATGACCCAGCCAAGCTAGCTAAGTCAGCAATTCGTCGGTCATGAGTTCTAATCTACACCTGGCCATCAACTCAGTGATGGTTGGTTATGAACCATGTTTTATTGCAGCAAGTCTATCACCTTTATATATGTGGAAGTAATCTTAGAAATAAGTTAAAAATTTACCTTGAATTTTAAAATTTTGATAGTAGTCTTCTTTTTAAACTTATATATATAACAAACACATTTTGGAAAATATTGTTTCACCAATTAAATGTATTATTATCAATAATCTAGTAGTATGCAAAATTATAACAAAAAACGTGCAGTAGTGACTGGGAAATTTTGAAGAAAAAAAAGGATTCTCTGATTGTTGTTGTATATAAGCTTATTTTACATTGCCACTGGTTTCCCATAATATAGGCCATGTACCCAGAAGAGTTTTAGTCTTTTTAGGTTTGTGGGGGACAGTGCAGGATACAGATTGAAACCCATCACAAGTTTCCTATTGTTCTTTAGCATGCTCAGTGTAAAGCAGCGTCACACAGGACCTTGATCTGACCCATCAGAACGACTGTTAGTATTTTTTGTTGGTCAGCCTTGGGAATGGAACCCCCCCCCACCACCCGAGACCAGAAATCATGCTCTAGTGACTGAGCTAATTGGAGCTGACTTAAATCAAGACTGTATGATATTATATAAATCCTGCCCCAGCGCCATCTTGCAGATTTTATATGACAAATGGGTCATTAAGCAAGTCTAGATTGTATATTCATTCAGGTGTGAAGATTGATTTGACATGTGAGTATTAGTACAATTGATTTTAACGTTGTTGTGTGTCCCTTTATATAGTTGACCTATGACCTGACTACCTTAAGATCATTCTCCAGCCATTCATACTGTCTGATGGGTTGTATTAAGCCAAACTCGAGGTAGAAGTAGTATTCCGTTGACAGGGATATCACATGCACTGGTCCAATATCAAAGCTGTAAAATAAACATGAACACATGACTAATTGATTGTTTTTGTATGTCTTTCCTACTCCTAGTCCTTGTCCCAAGTCAAAACCTTTAGGGATTTTATGGAGCAGACACATTCTGTGTCAGATTGTTGGATAAATGGATGAATGCATGCTCTGCATATAGTGAAAGTATGGAGAACATTTGTGTTAAAATTTGCAAGATCCCTTAAAATTTTTAGAAAGGTATGAAGCAAACAGGTAAAACAGCCTATTTGACCTTTAACATCTCAGTATGACATTGACTTTGAACTGACATGGTTGGATCATGGTTGTTTCAATATAGCAAACATTTGTGCCATGGTATTTAACAAGAGTGTCACCTTAATCCTAAATTACTCACCTGAAGACAACGCAAAAGAAGGTAATTTGAATATGCAAGGACCATATCACATTAAAAAGAGATTTCATAGATAAATAACACATTGTGTAGTCCTTAGTTTCAAATATGACAACGTGTTTACCTATATTATTTGTGAACTGTTTACATCATTTAAACAACAATATTAGAACTTGTTTACCTATACTATTTGTGAACTGTTTACATAATTTGAACAATAATATGATGACACATATGCTTCATATCAAGACCTCTTACCATATCAAGTATTCTTATCTGTAGAACAGATCTCTCCCATGAAAAGACCTCTTACCATATCAAGTATTCTTATCTGTAGAACAGATCTTTCACATAACAAGACCTCTTACTACATCAAGTATTCTTATCTGTAGAACAGATCTCTCCCATAACAAGACCTCTTACTACATCAAGTATTCTTATCTGTAGAACAGATTTCTCCCATAGCAAAACCTCTTACCATATCAAGTATTCTTATCTGTAGAACAGATCTTTCACATAACAAGACCTCTTACCACATCAAGTATTTTTATCTGTAGAACAGATCTCTCCCATGAAAAGACCTCTTACCATATCAAGTATTCTTATCTGTAGAACAGATCTCTCCCATAACAAGACCTCTTACCACATCAAGTATTCTTATCTGTAGAACAGATCTCTACCATAACAAGACCTCTTACCATATCAAGTATTCTTATCTGTAGAACAGATCTCTCCCATATCAAAACCTCTTACCACAAGTATTCTTACCTGTAGAACATATCTCTTCCGTGTTCATCTCCGGGCATTGTGAAGCGGTTCTTATAGTGAGTGAAATTACTGAAAAATGTAATGAAAATAAATATATTATACAAGCATCTGATGATGGCATCAATCTAAAAGCTGTTACTCCTATGAGCAGCAGCCGGGCCCGCTTAGCTCAGTCGGTTTTGCGTCTGACTATCAATCCAGGGATCGTGAGTTCGAATCCCCTGCCCGGCAACAGTCTCCGTGATGATTGATATACAACATTGTGTCTCATTATCATTCTTCTCTCACCACTGATTCAAGTGGGAAAGTTATCAGTTACTTACGGAGATGGGGTGTGCTCGAGTACTGGTTAATCCAAGGAAACAGTGGTTAGGTTAACTGATCATCTGTTAGCCCTCAATGGCATAAAAATGACGCTAAATATTCAATCAATCAATCATTCCTTTGAGCATATGTTACTGTTGAACTTTTTGTGCTGACATATAAATAAATGAAGTTATATCAAATTCATAATGAATAAGACCACAGACTCCTGTAGAGCTTAATCCTACACATAGCACCAAGTTTTCACAGGTGCACAATGCGATGTCTCTACTTCTCATATATGGTTGAATCAATTGTACGATTACATATACACTGCGGTCTCGATATAGCGTGGTCTGATACAACGTGAAACTTGTTACAGTGCAACTTTTTCTATGGCTCCCAAATTTACAATTGATATTTTCAACTAGATTCATGATAAAATTGCTTTATAACAATTGATGAATTGATTGACCATGTCAAATTTGTGGATTAATTGCATCTAATTAATCCAGACTGATATGAAGATAACCCCTTATGGCTATACATATACCTTTTAACTGATTTATACCGACAAACAATGGTCTGCCTGTTATCTGACATTAATTGTGTGTTTTTTTCAGGAACGAACAGTGTCAAAACAGTAAGAAGCCGCTTGTTCACACCGGATATAGTATTGCCAATGGGGGTGCTGAATATAGACTTCTTAATAGGTAGCTTAGGAACATGTTTCAATCATGTGATGTATAGCATGTAAAGATGGCCGCCACAGAATTTTTTTCTTCAAAACACGGTATTTTTGTCCAAACAACAGAAAAATATAATATCAGAATATTTTTAATGTAAGTAATCATTTCACTATAAGCTGAATGAAACACAAAAGGAAGATGTTTGCATAAAGTTTCAATGGCTGTGATATTTATATCAGGCTTTGGTCTGTATTGCGAGCCAATTCTTTGGCTACCGGGACCAGGTTTTATCTGGACCACAGTTTATATATATATTATGTATAATACATATATGATAGGGAAAATCATACGTCTCTAACAAAACACTTTTCAGGAGCATCAGATCATCAAAAGATGCTTAAATGACAACATAGTAAGTACAGTAGAGAGGATTACCATTTTCTAATTATACAAAAGTGAAATGACTGACTGACGATACTGCAGACATACTGCGAAACCTTCTATAATATTACAAACTAAAATTTATCTATATACGCAACAAATGCACATGTCCACATGCCCAGAATCCATTAAACGGTAGTTTCTCCATAAAATTTCATTTCACAGTAACCTTACATCTCAATATATAGAAGAAAATGACCCGATATTCGCGATATACTCTGTACTTTTTTATGATACTAATCCAAACTTACTATGCATATTCATGATTTCCTGGGCAGGTCATGTAAGGCAGCTCTGCCGTCAGATTCTGTACCATGTTCATGAACTTATCTCCCACATAGCCATTGTCCTTAAATAAGGAATTGTAAGAATTATGTATCATTTTTAACGAAACAATAGCTTCTTGTTTTCTTAAAATTTGAGCTGAACAAAAATGGTTATTTTTTATAGAGTTGGTCAAGAAAAAAAAACAAATGCAGTAATGTATAAGCAAGATAATTTCCAAAAACATTTTTTTTTCCATGCAATTATTTGCAAATGTCCAAGACTCTAAACATCATGAAACACAAGCATTTTTGATGTTTGAAATCAACTTTGAGTTATTGCAGTTTCACTGTGATAGCTTTAATTTAATATTTAGCAATTTTTCTACTTTACATCCTCAGATGTTTAAGTTTTGTGAAATTGAGAGAAGAAATGGTTATAAAACGTCATGTAGATGTGTCATGTACTTACTGAATCCATATCATATGCCAGATCACCTGAAAATACAGAGTAAACAATTTTAAGAATGAAAATAAGATGGTATGCACTATCTCACTCACCACTTGCATAAATGATAGTGTGGTTTTATTACTGGTTAATTTACTATTGTAGAGGCCAGGTTTTCTGTAGATTGAATGAAAAACGTATTTTGTATTGCAAACTGGGAAACAATCAAATTAACAAAGGGTATAATTGTTCATTTTTTTATATTGGATTGTATGAAATTATTATTGATTTAAGTCAAGTTAGGAGCTCCTGGTCTAGTGATTAGCATCAAACCCAGGATCAGAGGGTCGTGGGTTCAATCCTCCCCAACGACTATGTGTAGTGTCATTGATCAAGACACTTTTTCCAAATATGCTTAGTACTGGTTCTACCAAGGAAGACTTTGAGCATGATGAACTTGTTTCACAACCAAAGTAAAATAAATAAGTTCAAACTAAATAAGGGTAATTAAATGTGTAATCAACAAATACATCAAGCATGTGATGATGACAATAATTCACAGTTATTACCCCCATACCTTTAAACAGGCTATGGATAATAAACTAGCTTATACATGCACATGACTATAAAAAAGACAGATATCGAAGGAAATAGTTCTGCGATTCTACTGAAAATATGTATCTTCTATTCTCATAGAGAACCACAGAAATGTTGATAGCAGTCTGTGCAAAACAACATTTCAGGACTATAAATTGGACTAAAGACATTTCAAAAAAAGTGCGATGTCAATTCTTAAAGTCTGTAAATTACAGAAGACCTAAAATTTACATTAAGATTCATTTTTAAATTTTTATAATTTAATCATAATTTTATTCAGTTTCAGCAAAGAGACGTAAATTTCTCCCCACAGTGTGCTCAGTTCCATTTAGATATAAAGTCAAAGAGATAGTTGGGCTATACGCTTGGAAAACTTTTGTCATCCGGTTCAAAATGTCATTGACTGATTCTGGGACTATATCTATTTTTTGCAGACTGGGATATTCAGCTGAAATACTTCGCTATGAAACAGCAGAAAAATAAGATATTTTACCCGCAGAAACGACTGGCTTTGTGGCAATGTTCTGGAGCTTATAATTAACTTTATAAGTATGAGTGTGGCGGTAGTCTAATGGATAGAATGTTGGCCGCTCATGCAAGAGGTTGCGGGTTTGACCCCAAGCTTGACCCGATGCCTCTCATAAAACAACACTCAGTACTGGTTCTACCAAGGAAGTGGACTCAAGAGCGGTTCATATAAGCTCTGAGCTTTCATCGCAATCAAACTTAAAGAAATAAGTATAAACTTACATAATAAGTATGAACTCATAATACATGCATGACATTACAATCACAGCAAATATAAGAGGTCCCAACAGGATATGACTTCTTAAGTGGTTCAAGTAGAATGAAGATGAAACTATATACACTGGTAATATACTCTAACACTATAAAAACCTACTTGACTTATAATTGTAAATCTGTACTTTGTACAAGAAACATTAAGTACTGGTATCTTTGATGAGAAGAGATTTTTTTGCAGTTGAACCTCATATTAGCTTATATACATATGTGTGACAAACAATTACAAAAAAACAGAGCAAAACATAAAATAAGGTCATTCAAAAGTTGCTACATCATGTTTTGAGTAGTTGAACCTGTTGCACAGATACTAACCAAATTGTTTAGTTTAAACTTATTCATTTTACCACGATTGTGAAACAAGTTATTG
Organism: Panopea generosa; assembly: GCA_029582155.1. Classification (NCBI taxonomy): domain Eukaryota; kingdom Metazoa; phylum Mollusca; class Bivalvia; order Adapedonta; family Hiatellidae; genus Panopea; species Panopea generosa. Next base: position 34,221,974 of record CM055897.1, on the reverse strand, counting down.
CAACATATAGAAATGAATTGTATAACTCTGGGGCAATATTTGTTTCAAAGAAACAAGAGCTATTTTGTAGGTCAGGTTAATTATTTATGAAGGTCAAAGTCATCTAAAACTCCATAATTAATGGATCTCTTTGCAAAACATTTTCTTAGACATAGGTTAGGCTGTCATTAAAAAATAAATTGTTTGGCGTGCTTCTACCTACTCACTCAAAATTGCTGCTACCCAAACTTTTTTATTGACTTACAAAGTGTATTTTTTTATAATTTCAGTCCATTTTTCTTTAAAAAAAAACCTACGCAAAATCAAAATTTAGATAAAAAAAAAAATTAGCTACCTACCTACCCACATGAAAAATACTGGATAGGAGCACAGCGAACAAATATTTTTTTAAGGATAGCCTTAGCACAAAAGCAAAACATTATGTAGCCTTGGCTAAGTTAATTATTTGTAGAAATCATGGTCATCTAAAAAAAAATTCAGCATGATTTACTGAATAATACTACCCATAACACAGCTATGGACAATTTGCTGACAAAGCAAAAAAACTTTTGAGAAAATGAGCTTAACGAAAAAACAAAATGTTGTGTAGGCTGTGTTTACATATTCATCCTAAAAATGCAGCATGGTTTTGAAAAGTACCATCCAAAACCCCAAAATGGACTAAATTTGGGGACTCCAAGCCAAACAGGTATTTTGAAAATTGGAGCTCGACACAAGACTAAATGATGTGAAAGTCAGTTATATATATGTAGAGGTTAAGATAACCAGAAACAAGAAAAGTTACTGGTAAGTGTCGCATGCACACCAAATAGTCTCTGAAACTAAAAATATATATTATAATAGGTAGCAATGTACCCATGAATACCAAGAGTGATGGACTGACGTTTCAGACTAGACATGCAATTTCTAGACATGCAAATTCATGGTTTTTTTTTCATTAAAGCATGACCTTGACTTTTGTGTAACCTTGACATCTGATGTAAAGGTCTAGGTATTTCTACAGGTAAATACAGGTGACACATCATCATGACATGCTGATCACTTGTGTCAAGCTATTTTAAAATCCCTCCATGTAAGACAACGTTACAGACCAGACATGAAATATCAAACAAACTGAAAGTATGACCTTGAGATAAGGTTCTGGATCTTAACATGACATGTCAAGTCGATCAATTGATAAAATGATCCATGTGTTTTTGAAATTCATCCATGTATGATAAAGTTACAGAACGGACTTAAAATCTCAAACAGGCTCAAAGTGTTGTCATACAAACTCAAAGTGTGACCTTGACCTTTGAGGTACGGGTCTTGGTCTTACGTGTGACACGTCGTCATGTCATCTTGATCAACTCAGCCAAGTTAAAAACAATTTTACAGACCAGACACGCAATATCAAACAAATTGAAAGTGTGACCTTGATCTTTGAGTAAAGGTTCTGGGTCTTACATGTGACACTTAATTATGTCATGTTGATCAACTGAGTCATGTTTTTGAAATTTATCCATAGGTGACAAAGTTACAGACCGCATAAAAACACTGCATGGTTTTGATTAGTACTACAGCAATTTTACAAAACCCAAGGGCAATAACTCTGCATGGAATTAAGTCAGCATCACACACATCCCTACTTTGATGCTGATCATAATGATTAAAGTTTTAATTCAATCACTTGAAAACTGTGGAAGTAGTTTGCTTCACAAGATGTTGACACATCTACCAACTGACAAAAAGACAGGTCAACGGACACAGCAACTCACATTAACAACCTCTCACAAACTGTGTAAAATCATACATAATAACATTGACTGCAACAGTGACTTTAAAGATGGTGACATGCATGTTGGGTTCTGCATGTTACTTCTATGTGATGAGTAAAAGACATCCAAGGCAAAATTAGTCGTCTCACTCAACCTAACTGTATGGCCAGAGGAAGGAGGCAGACAGAATAGATCACTTGTGCAGATTGATAATCTACCTATCACTTAATCTACATTGTGATATGTAGGATTCAACTTGTTATCATACCAATCTTACTAACCTTTAGATATATGCATGTAAACAAACAAACCTTCAATCCTAGTGAAGTTATTGTAAACATGTAAACACATCTAACAAACACCTCTTTCTCTTATTTTCATCACAATGAGCATACTGTATAACATCTGATTTCTATATTCTTGTATGCAAAAATTATAAAGAAAAGATATATTATATTTTAATAGTTGCTTCTTGTATATTCTTCATACATTGTATTTGTTTGTCACTGTAATTTGAGCTGCATTCTGATGTGTATCTGATAGATTAAACTTATCAAGTGTTCATCCATCAAGCTAAATGGTATAAAGTATCCTGTTCAAAAATACAGTGTTTCCTGCTGAATGATACAAAGTGCCCTATGTTCCCAAGGAAGAATATACAGTGTCCTCTTCAAGGAAGAATGTATTGCTCAAATATACAGTGTCCTCCTTAAGGAAGGATGCATTGCTCAAATATGCAAAGTGTCCTCTTCAAGGGAGGATATATCACTGAAATATACAGTGTCATCCTCAAGGGAGCATGTATCGCTCAAATACACAGTGTCCTCCTCAAGGGAGCATACACAGTGTCCTCCTCAGTGAAGAATACATCGCTCAAATACCCAGTGACCTCCACAGTGAAGAATACATCGCTCAAATATACAGTGTCCTCATCAAGGGAGGATGTAATGCTCAAATATACAGTGTCCTGCTTAAGGGAGCATGTATTGCTCAAATATACAGTGTCCTCCTTAAGAGAGCGTGTATCGCTCAAATATACAGTGTCCTCCTCAAGGGAGCATGTATCACTTAATTATACAGTGTCCTCCTCAAGGGACCATGTAGTGCTCAAATATACAGTGTCCTCCTCAAGGAAGAATGTATTGCTCAAATATACAGTGTCCTCCTCAGTGAAGAATTCATCACTCAAATATACAGTGTCCTCCTCAAGGGAAGATGTAGTGCTCAAATATACAGTGTCCGTCTCAAGGAAGGATGTATTGCTCAAATAAATAGTGTCATTCTCAGTGAAGTATACACTGCTTAAATAAATATATAAAGTGTCCTCCCCCAAACAGGATACCCTCCTCAAGAATACAAAGTAGTCATTGCCTCCTGATTGAGTATACATTTAGTATCTTGACTGAGTATACAAAGCATCCAGAACATGCACTACTCTCTGCAGCATCACTCTCAGGGGTGCAGCGTGACAAATTTGAAAGTTACTCAGCGTGTGTGTGGGGGAGAGTGAGGGGTATTTCCCCTTCTGTGGGTTGGGGTCCAGGAAAATGTTACTCAGCAGAGTAACTGAGTATGCCACGCTATGCCCCTAACACTACCTCAAGATCAAAGCCCCCATATATATGGGTTATATATCCTTGTTTACAGATAAAGATTATATATGGACAAGAATAACACTTGTGTCTACTTACCCACATGGAAAACTGCATCATACATGTCCTTAGCCTTGTCAGCCATGAGTTTTTGAAGGGATTGGTGATTCGAGAAGCCAAAATCTCCGTAAAGGGCAACTGATGGTGACCAGTTCGAGCCTGACTTCATTGCACGGAATGTAAACATCCCACTCCATGCATTCTCAGCCTTACTGCCAACTTTGTAAACTGTGTATTATATAAAACTGCATCAAAATATTGCCTAAATCATTAATAACAATCTACTAATGGAAATTAAAAATATGAAGTGCACATTTTAGTACCGGTAATACAAAAAGTTAATTGATTTGAAACATTACAAGTCAGTTAAAATAGCAAATTAATCAAAAACTGTAATTCAGGACTCCATGAATAAAAATTTCTCATCAGCCAATGGAATGTTTCTCATTATGCAGGTCATTTGATCCATAATAATTTATGTATAAAAATCTTACCAGTGATTGTGTGCACACATTATTAGAATTTAAACTGTCTTGAATCAATTTTAAACTTGAGGCAAAACAGTTTGTAACTGTCCTTTCAAACTGGCCGCCGAAAAGATGATCATAATTTTTTACCACGCAGATATAAATTACTGATTTAGTTTGACAAATATTTTACTAATGCACAGCAATGTACCGTTTATTCCATATTACACAATCTTCAATTGTATTTTAGTAAATTCTTTCAAGTTACACATATATGATATTTACAAATGATGAATTATTGGATTATCCTTGTTGCTCCACTCAATATTGATAGCAAGAAAGTGATTTTTACTGCATGTTATTGTGACGAAACAGTGTGCGAGACAAAATAAAATATATGTAATGGTGAATCCTGAGTAAAATAAGCATATGTTTTGGGAAAATAAAAATGATGAATTTAATTTTTATTGCAGGCATCAATTACAGGCATGTTGTCTCAAACTGTAAGCTTTCTTTAAACATTTTTTTTGAATTTTGATTTATTCTACTTACTGTATGATGCTCCTGGTTTTAGGCCAGACATAGTAACTCTGTGTATGTACTGCCTGTGATGAAGGGTACCAGGATCAACAAACAGGGTACTGTATCCTTCATACTCGACAGGACGCTGCCCACTACCAACGAAACTCACCACAGCAAAGGAAGTCTTGGTTATATTCATTGTACTCCATGTTACTACCATCTGACTGGGATCCACTGGAAGTTAAATACAAAGATATTTCCTTCCTTAAGTTTACTTAACCATAAACAATAGATTGTGCACAGTTAGCATTAGCATGTACATATAGTAAACAGGCTGTTCTTAAAAACAAGAGTCGTGGGAGGGACAATGTGCTTGACTATTTCGATGCTGTTCTAAAACAATGGCTTTTTCAGGAAAATAAGTACCAAATGGAAGTCAATTAAAAACTCAGGGGTGGTAAAATTAAGCTATAATTATTGCTTGTCTGTTAAGGCATATCAAGAAATACTAATTATACATTACCTAAAATAATTCAAGCAAAAATTTAAAATATAGTGTAAGCTATAGTTGCGATGTTTTTCTGTTTCAAGAGTATATATATATGATATAGTTAAGCATCACCTTCAAACCACATGGTAATATACCAGTTCTTGTATATCAGACTGAGGGGTTGGGAAAACATTTTAAAAGCAATCGTCTGTCAGACAAGTGGACATCTAAAAAGTACTCGTCCAGATGGAAAATTCACTTGTCCAAAAAATTATACTAAAATGTCTAAAATTTTGTCTATTTTGAAGCACGCTGTGATAACCTTATCTTAAATAATTTAATTACTTCATTTACAGTAAGTACACCACTAGCTTTAACTGTTATTATCATGCAATAAACATTAATTTTGTTGATGTTTATATGTCGCTTTAGTTCCAAATACAAACAGCTTGGGGTGAAAATAAGTAAATGCATTCAAGCCTCCGTAACATGTAAAACGCAAAAAGATCGGGAAATATTCCAAGCAGTCCCAGTTTTAAACTGGCATTATAAAGCTGCGCATGCACGTGTCAATACCTTATAAAAGGTCTGAGGTGACCAATTATGCGTGGTCGTCAGATCTACTGTGCATAGAGCACTGAAGCTAAAGTTGATCTCATTTTAATGAAATTGACCATATATATTTTATAATGTTTTATACATGAAAAATTGTCTTGAATTTAAAATATTGCAGACTGAAGTGAAATTTAAAGTTTTAGTTGCAATATACAAATTCTTTAACCAGAAGTATTTCAACAATTTTAAAAGCAATTTGCCCATTATCTCATTTCAAATAAAAGATTCAGTCGGTCATTTCATTCCATAAATTCAGACCGGCTCAAAATTTTCTTCCCACTTCCCTTTCACAGTACAGTGGATTTCTCTTCCTGCTGGCGACGTTACAGGTCCCTAATTTCAACCTGGTCATTTACCATGTAGAAGACACATCTGCCAAGAAGCCTGCTTCGTTATTAATACACATCCTTATAGCCTCAAGGAGGACCGTGTGATGTGATAAGATAAATAGAAAGATCTTGTTTAATGTTCTTGTCAGTTCATGGACTACCAATGCCTCAGAGTCGTCCATGTACTTTACCAGGAAGAAGTAGAAAGACTACCTGACGGGAAGATAGCTAATGTATTTACCTTATTTAAGATACATATTTTATCTAAATACACCATGTCTATATATCAAGTTTCTGTCTATATTTGAAAAATTCAAGCGAAATTTGGAGATTAAATGTGTATTTCTTCCTTCTTGTGTATGATACATTATACGCAAACGATAATGTAAAATAAAAACAAAACATACCTCCATACGAGAGATGTATTTGTTCTGGTGTGATATACAGTTTCCCATGTACTAACAGTAAAACATTTAACAACATAAACGTTAAAGTTTTCATATTCCTGTCTTTCTCTCCTTTTTTATAAACAGATTAAGTAGAGTTTATTCTGTTATGTAATTTATTATTATCGTACCACCTCTGAGTCAACAGAGCAGTAACCGGTGCGTTGCGATAATAGCACGTTGTACTTTTCACACATGTAGTTTTGATTGGCTGAGACAAACACACCACTGTAAGCCAATCTGATCACCTCGGCCTTTATGCTACGCAATATTTCTCTGACATAATAAGGCGCCATTTTGGAACAACTGTCAGTCACATGATAAAATAAAGTGACGCCCCCCTCTTATGCAACCTTATATAATACATGTACACAAGATCGAAGTAATATAGTACAGTTAAAAACTATTTTGCCCATTTTATAATATGAAATAAGGCACTGCCTAAAAGGGGATTGATCAATTTCAGTCACTGTATATGTAGATTATTTAATATCAGTGTGTCCGGATAAGATTTATAACTATCAAAATAATAAATTGCCATAAAGTTTTATAGAAAAATATAGCATTTTTAGCGTTTCATATATGGCCAAAATATGTATGTCTGTTTGTTAGTCCATGTGCAAGTCCGCTCAAAGAAGTATATAGAATATATGTAGGTCCTTGCTTGGATGTTGGATATTTGCTGTCGTAACCATCAGTTACCAAAGATAAGGAAGGATTTGTTTAAACTTATCTATTTTTACTTCAAATTGTATCACACAAGTTCTTACATCTTAGACAAATCACGCTCAAAGACTTCATGGTTAGAACCAGTATTAAGCATATGCGGGAATGTGTCTTGCTCAAGGACATCACACATAGCCATGGCGGAGGATTGAACCCACGACCCTCTGATCATGGGTTTGGTGCTCTACCACTGGACCACGCATTCCGCACAAAGAAGGATAACCAAGTAACCAGAAATAAAGACATGTTTTTTAGTAATTCTTAAATTTTGATGTTATATATTTGCTGTAGTAATCTAGAGTGCCAAAAGACAAAGAAGGATAACAAGTAAGCAGGGATAGAGACATTTATTTATATTTCTAATTTGAACTACAATGTGAAAAATTATTTAGCATAAATGTTTTTTTCTAGGATACCAAAGACATATAACAAGTAACCTCAGTTACCAAAGGTATATAACGGGATACAAATGGACTTACTTGTGCAGAGGTGCTACTTTTGTGTCAAATGTATTTTTGTTTAGGGAATAAATTGCAACCAAATATATTTTATGTGTTTCATTAATTATATATCAGTGTAACAGTCTTTTTAAGTGGTATACAGTAATACTTATTTTTTCAAATTCGGTTGAATCAGTAAATTGTCAGTGATTTAATGTATATGTCTCAGTTATTGTAAACAAACAGAACTTGTGGTATTTCTCTGTTAGCATCCTCTCTTCTGTTTTACTTACTTTCATTACTACATGATTGTAACATTTTGAGACTAGTTTTGAGTCCAACCTGGTTGTCTATATCTATTCAGGTAATAGTTAGTTGCCCCATTCTATTAGCATCATATAGCTTTAAGCCCATACCAATTGTATTGTCTTATCTATATAATTATAACCTATGTCAGTTGGCTATGGGCACTCATGTGTACAGTCTTGGTAAAGAAAGGTTGACATTGTATTTACACCATCTATTACACTTTTATTTAAATTTTGACAAATATAATGGAGTTTTTAGTTTGTACAACTTCGTAAGGGTGTCAAGATCCCCACCAGGACTTGAACCTGGAGCTCTTTTCAAACAGAAAAGTGTGCTAGCTTACACTATAGAGATGTACCCCGACACCACAAACCAAGTGTACATTATATTATCTGAATATGTGATAACTAAGATCACCCTTAAAAAATTGTTTGTTTGCCATTTCCAACCCATACCAGATAGGAGGTGGGTAGGTAGGTAGGGGACTTTTTTAATTTGCATCCAATCTGAAAATCCTTTTAAAGGATATAAACAGACTCTGAGAGAAAGGACTTGTAGGCAAAGACCTAGAATATATTGAATGAACAACAATATTTTTTTATTGGTGATGGGGGGGGGGGGGGGGGGGGGAGTTACAGTCAGTGCACTTCAACCATGTCGCTACAAAAGCTAGATTAACAGTAAGGCTGTTGTAAGTGACCTATATACATTCACTACACTCCTCCCCTCCCCTCTTTAACCCTTGGGCTTATAAGCCCTCAGCTGCACAGCCTGTGGCCAGTTCCTGGCTATATCGAGTCCCATCCCAAGGAAAGAGAGATTGTGCAGACACGCCATTAAAGTGACAACGGTCACCCATCTGAGTACTAACCCTGTACTTCATTGCTGTACTTCCAATACAGTCAGTGCACTTCAACAACGACGCTATAATAGCTAGCTTAACATGTTGTAAGTGACCTATGTACATTCACTACACTTTCATTTACTTACCCGAATAAGGCACTGTGATGAAACCCAACTGGGAATGAAAGTGGAGACCTCTGGATCCTGAAGCAATAATGTATCCTTACAACGGCGACACGATTTACCCCATACTAACAAATAAAAAAATACCCATGCTAACAACTAGACTACCTTATCAATTTTGGCAGAGAAAATTATTTGAAACAACAAGGCAAGTCATGTTATAAATACAGTATTGGTTCTAATACTTCCAAAAATTAACATTGTATATGTAGACGACAAAATACCTTTGAGCAAAGCTGCGAGGGTAAACAAACGTAGACTGACAGACTAAAGACATCATTTTTTGTCGGTGTTAATTACGTCTCATACAGATATGTCAACACAACTGTCACGGTGTCACGATCTGTAACGAAAACTACTTGTCCACGAGGCATTATTTGTAAGTGGCAATACTTCCAAGATCGTGCATCTACAATAACTGATTAAAAACTACACCTATCGTAGCGGGAAAAATAACAAGTGTATCAGCCTTATCTACGTATAATTGTACTAAGATCCTCGACAACAATATGTTGGCTGGCGTCCTTCAGCTGGAGTCATGTTGTTCGGATGGCAGATTCGAAACTGTTATTTATCAATTACTTTCAATAAGTATACATGACTTGTATATACATATATATTGTTAAATCATAAAAAAACATCATGTATGTAACGTAATAATGCGTATTACCGTAACATTTCTTCATATACTTATCGGACTACATTTTGAATTATGGAAAGAGTAAGTTATTTGGTTTAGCCAAACGTGCACTTTTTTTGTCAAGGGAGCTAACTCCTCTAGTTCATATTTTGGTTACCGTCCTGCACCATTTTTTACTAACCGTGAGAACCAACCATTTAAGTTGTACGGGTTACAGTCCTTGACTCATCGGTGCATAAACCGGAAATACAAAAAATAAATAAGGTGTAACCCCACCATTGATTTTTGTTCTTTATTCTATAGTAAATAATAAAAGTTTGAAGGCTTGTCATTCATAGAGGGTCCCAAATGAAAGAAGAGAAACCTACATTTTACTGTTTGTCAACATCTGCACTATCAAAATATGATGAGAAAAGTAGGGGTCATGTGTCATATAAGAGATTTTTTTTCTGCTCAGTGTGTACACTGGTGACAAAGTGAAAGTAGACTTCCGAAATCATGAATTCATACCCCAATTTCGAAGCATCATTTTTTTTTTCTAAATTCACAATTCAAACATGACAATGCCATCAAAATGTTCAAAATACATCAATAATGCCATTCAAATAAAAAAATGAGCATTAAAAATAGGAAAATGCATTTTTAAAGAAGAAGAATTGAGGATTATTTACAACCGCCATTATGCAACCCCACGGAAGCACTTCCTTTTTGCAATGGTGGCACTATGCCATAAGCATCACTTGTAATTTAACGGACGCGTGTACAATGCCGTTCCGGTGATAAATCCCCTATAAATGTTAAGTTGCATAGTTTTGTTTTTATTTTTGTGCTTTCTTATTTACTAATCTGATTCTCACTGGGGTGCTACCGAAATGTGGACACAGGACGCGTGCGTATGGACGACATAAGGAAGAAATGATATGCGTTTGTTTTACTATGTATTACTTTCTTTCCTTTCCTAACTTTTTCTATTCTCAAGTTATTGGTTAAGAAAAAATTGTTAAAACATGTCATTTTGATATTTAATGTAAACATTGTAAAAAATGTAGGGGACGGGCCGAACCTAATGTTGAAAGAACTTGTGGCCCAACCCCATTTCATGTTGAAATAAAATATGTTTAAACTAAATTAATACATGTACGTTGAAAATATAAACGTTGGTTAATCAAGACTGATATTTTAAATTTCCCTATAAACATAGCCCATGTTGAGTGTATAAATAAAACAAGCGATATTATAACGCCATATATTAAACTTAATGACGGATACATAATTTGTTACTTTCACGCGAATGAACACAGACTTGTAACACAAGGCGAATAGCGTTGGTGTATTCTAGAGCTACACACGAGGTGTATTATACGGAGGATACGGAAATACCGATGTTTCACGATTGCACTGTAAGCGAAAACTCGGCTACGTTCAGTTCGACATTTGATAACGTTAGCTATCATATTTTCCTGGACACTGGCTCAACCTCATATTTGCGCGCAGTACACGATAATTTAAGGGAATCCGGCATTAAAACGTGTTTGCTGTTTAACGGTGACGAACGCAGCCCTCGTACGGTACACCAATCTGATCACCTCGGCCTTTATGATACGCAATTATTATACTGAGGATACGGAAATACCCGATGTTTCATGACCGACGGTACACGCGTACTGGCATAACAGAATTTTGTACAGTGCAGTTAAAAGTTTAAAAACAAGTACTCTTGACTATAGTCTGATCGAGATGGACTGGATCTGTAACTTGAAACTGTATATGATTGGAGCTAGCCTACTAATAGTCACGTGAAAGCGTTCCATATCCTGATACCATCTGGGAGAAACGATTTCTGGTAAACGAGTGTCCTCGCACACAGCACCAAGAAAGTGTTGTTATTTTACTGCATTTTGGAGATATGGTCGGCACCAGGTGATTGGAAGGAATATCGATCAACAGGTATACAGCCCTAAACATCACGATGGCTTTGACCTGGGCTCAGCGCTCCTGAAGTTTACTGGAGTTGATCCAGCATGTTGAATACACTGTTGGTTGTCCAGTCGGAGAATACCCGAACAGCCCCCCGTTGAGCCATCTCCAGCAAAAAGCTGCTTGTTTATGTTTTTTTGCCGTGTGCGGGTCCCAAATAACACTCTATATAGTGCCGGGTCTGGTAAGGGTTTTGTAGCATAGGGCTTTGGTCGCACGTGAACAATGATGGATTTTGCACCGCAGGAAAGCAAGGGTGGAATTTGCCTTCTTCGTCACCTGGTTGGTGTGATGGTTCCATTAAAGGCTCCTATGGATATTTACCCAAAGATTCTTGGCTGAGTCTACTTCATCTCGTATCTGCCCATGTATGCTGTATATGTGCTGTATATACTTCCTCTTATTGTTCGCGTGCATGACTTGGCATTTCTTGGGGTGAAATTCCATCAAACAGTCTTTCTCCCACTGCTGAAGAGCATCAAGGTCATGTTGGAGACTAATGGCATCCTCTATATATATTTCGTACGACAGTGGCGTAGCTTCCTATAGACATTATAAGCACATGCCTAAACTTTTTTCCTGAGAAATCGAAAAAATAAAAATGCCAAAAATGTTATAAAAATCGTATCCCTAGCGGGGGTAAACTATAAATTCGCAAAAAAAAATCATTAAAAAGGATCCAGTTATTTAACATCATTTTATAAATTTTTGTTATAAAACAGTGAATTCAATGTTTATATTAAGGATAACCAGGCCCCTAAAAACATATACGCCTAAACGCCCCTACGACGGCCTAGCTGAAAAAAAAAACCGAGGAAGCATGTCCCGGATACCTATACAACTGTGCCTACACCTCGTTTTCAGCCAAGCTTCGCCCCTGCGTTTAAGCGGCAAAGCAACGCTGTATGAGTTCCATGATTCCAATTATATTACTTGCAAGACAAAATTCCAAAGGTCTTAAATCTGACAACGGGCAATAAAAACATGTGTACATATGGCTTCTAGATTACACGTGATCGTAACCAGATCGCGCATATTATGTCCCTTTTTTCTTTAAATAGACAAATGAGTATAATGGTAAAACTATAAGTGCAGAAAATACAACAAAGGATAAAACATTTATTCATTAATATACTGATTTAATAAAAAAAAATTGTTATCACTTTATATCCATATTTATGAAAATATGTGTAACATGATGAACGTTTTATCTTAAGTGTACAAAAGACATAAAAATATTTAAGTTGATCGTTACTGTATTTGCCGGCGGTTTACCAGTTAGATGAATAGCCCATATTAAAAATCCTCGCTAATGGGGTCAACCTAAAGCATGGTTGCATTCTTACAATATTGTTTAATCAACGGTCGTGGAGGATTAAGCGTCTTTCCTGATTTTTTACATATTCCTAAACTACTAATACTGTCGACTTTTATTTTTTTCAAATTTCTATCCTAGCACACAATACTCATACTGAGTTTCTTGTTATCTATCAAAAAATGTTTTCTTCATTCGTTCCATACTTACTTCAATCTTTGCTTCTGTCCATGCTGACATTATACTCCAATCTCGTTTTCCTTACTTACTTCATACTCAATTCTAGTAATCTAGTTTTCTTTCCATACTTACTTGGTTATTGTAATCTTTGTTTCTTATTTCCATCAATACTTCAATCTTGTTAACTTATTTTCTTTCCATATTTCAATTTTTCCCCTTACTTACTTGATAATTGTTATCTTTGCTTCAAACTTCAATCTTGTTTTCTTGTATGCCGGGATTTTTTAAAGAGAAGATTCGCCAATGGTATGGAAACCTATAGTGACCCCTGTTGTACATGTATTTACCAATATAATGTACAAACGAAGTTTTTTCCATGATATTACAAAAATGTATGTATGTATCATTTATGAGTAATCTTATTTCTGTTTTATATATATGACAACTAAATCGTTATCCATGCACAGTGTATATAAAGATAATGTGCTTATTATATATCTTCGCCGATCGATCGTTTATAATATACAGATGTTAGTTATATTGAGATTGTTTCCTCTATTTATATGTTTTATACAATCTAATATTTAGTTTAAATATATGTTGAATGTTTTGTAAATAAAAACTTTGTTAAAATTGTCTTATATGTTGAATCAAGCATGTAGACATGATTACATCCAATACTGCGCAGTTTGAAGTATGCACATGTTCATACCAGGGGTGATCGTTAATTTCGTTTTTATTGCGATATATTTAGAACAAAAAAAAATGGTTTACAGCTATTCCATTTCAAAGTATCGTCCACTCGAGCGAATACACTTTTCCGTCGGTCAGTCCACATACAAAACACGTGCACCAACCAGTCACGTGACAATGCCCAAAGTGCCTTCGTTGTTCTTCCTGGGACCCGTGCATGTTTTTCATTCTTGGGAACAACTAAAAGTGGCAAAGGTCTTAATCTAGGCTGTAGTGAGGGTGAATAATGGATTCTATGCTTAGTCTACGCATGGTGTCATGTATTTTAAATGTATTTGTCAGCACGAAGATAATGGATCGGAACCTTTTCAAAGAAAATATATATAGATCACCTGGAGATGATTGAACATTTATCTTTGCAATATATAAACTTTTTTTCTTTCTTTTTTTCAAATTTATACTTTTAGACGAATTTTTTTCAATAGTTAATTGAATTTGAAGGCTTCATTTTAAAGAAAAATACCACTATGACAATTTAGTTTAAAATACTGGACTTTTTTTTTTTATCTTGGCCGTGTATTTCAAATATACACAGAAATGTAAAATTGGAGATTGAATTTAAGGTTCATCTATGTAGATCGTTTTGGAGATGAACTTTCTTTGAAATACAGCATTTAACCTTCTTTGAAATGTAAACAAATATTTATCACCTTGGAGTCTGAACTGTGAAATATTTTTTAACATTCTTAATAAAAGTTAGCCTAAGTTAAAACAGATATATTATCCTATCTTATATGTTCTGTTGTAAGGTTTGTAAATTGTAACATCTAATAAGTCACTTTCCATCAGTATGCTTATATATTTTCCAGGCTACATCTGACACAATTATTTCATTTCTTTAATATTTTAAAGTCATTTCTTAGCAACTACAACAGTATAAACTGGAAGGAACATAAATAGCAATTTTAAACCATTTTATGGCGCCGGCGCAGTCTTCATTTACGGAGGAGTGTTGTATATGTGACGATGGTAAATACAATCTAGAGCAACTAAACCGGTACATAATTTCTGAGAAATAGAAAAAAATAAAAAGGTAAAAAATGCAATAAAAATCGGACCCTAGCAGGGGTAAACTATAAATTCGCAACAAAAAGTCATTGAATATGATCCAAATATTTAACAACATTTTATCAATTTATTTGGTTATAAAAACAGTGAATTCGAGGTTAATATTAAGGATAACCAACCCACTAAAAATTAAGAAATATACGCATAAATGCACCTACGACGGCCTAGCTGAAAATAAATTTCGGGGGAGAATGTTCCGGATCCCTACAACTTTGCCTACACATCGATTTCAGTCATGCTGCGCCCTTATACGTTTTTGTATAGGGACAGTTTTCATCCACCTGAGGAGGTTGTGCCGTATGCTATAGTACTGTACATAACTTGTATGCTAATTGCTTATGGGGTGTTTTGTCAGAAAGATGACGTCATATTGTCCTATGGAGTCTATGTTCTTTGCTAGGTCCTGGATGGTGGGGATTAGCTGACTCTTGCAGGAACGTCTCTTACGGAATGGATGCCATGTTCAAGATGTCTCATGATGTTACTGCAAAGAATATGACAGGCTCTTGATGAATAGCCAGATGTCCTCTACTGGACTGGATGTATCATAGTTAAGTGGAATTTGATGCGAGAGATTTGCATTCTTCCCGCATGGATCATAAGTCTGCTTTCTTCCATAAATGTATTTTGTTTTAGGCAGGCTCTGGCCACCTGGTTGATGCACTTGAGTTGATATGGACAATATCATGGTCGGCACTAAGTCGAGTTGAGAATTCTACTCCTTGCTCAAGGGCAAACTCTAGAGTGCAGAAATCTCTGATTTACTGCAACAGCATTAGCATTTCCCTCAATCGATTGAGTTGACCAATCAATGTCGGGCAGGTTCTAGTCTCCGCCAATCGAGAGTACTGATTTCTTATAGCTGCTGGCAATCAATTCTAGGCCCGTGCCCATACTGGCCATGTATTCAATGTATGAACTTTGGGGTCTACAGATGAGTTGTTTGTTTGTCCCTAGAGTGAGTGACACATAGACAGACTCTGTTTTGCACCACTACAATGGTTATATTATAATAACATTTAGAAATATTTATTCGGACGGAAAGCATGGCAGTTATCTTGTATAAAGTCTTTGTCATAGCAAATATCTAATAATATAAAAATAGTGAATATATAAATAAATATGAAACGATACTCTTTGGTCTGAGGAATCAAAATATAAAAATGATATTGTAATGTGAAACAATTCTCAAACAAAATTGTGTTTGTAACACAAGTTGATTATATTGAAATTTCATCAAATAAATATAGGCGTTTGTAAGTTGAAATTATTTGCACAAGATAAAAAAAAACAATTCTCTATTATTAATTATACCTGTCTTCATAACATTCTTATATCATTTTAGATATGGCATGACTATAGACTATTAACATATAAGCTAGGAGTTATTACAATATCTAGAAAATATTGGACATATACGGGTCTTAAAGCAGCTAGATCAGTAATATTGAACATATGGGGACTTTAACATTGATTAAATTACATATTTAGGGACTGTAACGACATCTATATAGTATTGTACATAAATTGGTTCAAACAACAGCTCGCGAATAAAGAACACATAGTGGCTTAACACCTGATAGAACCAACTACTTAATTTTTAAAAGTGGATATAACATAGATAGGAGTCCTCCGTGGCCGAGCGGTTTAAGACGCCGTCTCAAGATCACTTAACTCTCACCGCTAAGGTCGAAGGTTCGAGTCCCGCTCGCTCTAAAAACTGTATGTGAGAAAGTTTCCAGTTACTTGCGGAAGGACGGTGTTTCTACTCGGTCTGACTCTATCTGAGGTCTTCCTCCAACAGTAAAACTGGATATGCAATACATAACCTGAAATGTGTTGAAAATGGCGTTAAATCCCATTAAAAAAAAGTAACATAGACATATCTGATAACAAATATAGCTACTCAAACACCAACTACAAGACACTACACTGTCATATAGGCTGGAGAATCTAACAACAGCTACAGAATATTAAACATATATATGGCTTTTATCAACAGATAGGGCCAAAAACACATATACTAACTCAAACACCAGATGCAGAAAACTGAACATAGGCCATATAGAAAGTCCAACGACAGCTATAGGATATTAGATATATTGGGGCTCCAAACGAAAGTTAAAGCAGATTGCAGATTTAGTGGTTGTTATAGCAGCTGGAGAATCATAAACATACAGGGTTACCATGTGCTCGTTGTATATATCACAGGGAAACGGCGCCCAGCATTGCTAGACGCCGTACCTATTTGGTATATATAGGACAAGTTTTGGGTAGATATGAAGACAAGTAGATCTAATAGCTGTGCAACGACCGAAAATACTGGATTCAGTGATGGCGAACTGTTCCTAAAACGACGGCAATGAGTATCCCTTGCCATACCATTGTTATTATTCTCTTAATTTCTTAACTGGTTTCAGCAAAGTCATCGAATATATCTGTTTATGACATGGTCTAGAATATCACAAGCTACCAATCGACAGAGTTTTCAACAGGAGCGCTGCGGTAAGAGAATGCAATACTCTTGAAATGCCTCATAGGTTCTCTCCAAAACATGTTCAAGTATTCAATTTCAAACGCTCACACACGCAGTGATAGTGCTCAGATTCAATATGTATTAGTTTATACATCAAAATAAGAAAAATATATTCAAATAAACTTATAAACTTGAAGGAAAATCGACCACACAGTGGGTTTTTGAATTATGTTTATTAAAACAAGTGCAGTAGCATGATCTGGACTCTGTGTTTCTGTAATTTAATACACAAGGCATGATCAGAACAAGGCACAATCGAAACGGAACGCAATCCATGCATTCTGTTCAACCACTATGCGGACCTCCCCAATAATCTAAAAAAGACCAGGTTGTATGCATGCTCGTAACTCATTAAGGTTCGTGATCTAATGAAATGGCGGATATAACAATTATAATATTGCTATATCGTTCAGAAATTTTAATAAAAATACATGTTGTCTAAAGGTCATTGGTCAGGATTTAAAGGTTTGGTAGTAGGTCAAGTGTCTGTAATCTAATGCTGTGTTTGTATGGAATCATTCTATAGAGAACACAGCCACGTGTATATGAAAAAGAAGATTAACGGTCTTATGATATTTTTTAGTTCGAGCATTCAATTATGAGTATCATGTTATCATATACAGTTCAATTACTATTGCTTTTGCGAAGAGAGAGAGAGAGAGAGAGAGAGAGAGAGAGAGAGAAAGAGAGAGAGAGAGAGAGAGAGAGAGAGAGAGAGAGAGAGAGAGAGATTTTTTGAACATTATTGGTGACATGGGCCATATTGTTCTAAAATATCAAACAACGTTGATATTCAAATCGTATTGCGCAATTTCATCTAACACTTTTTATTAAGTTTAATACTTCCTTTTCCGTGACCTTTTCTTTGGCATGTCGCCGAGTGCAGACAACAGTTTCGATTTATTTCCTTGTTTAATGTCAGGCAACCACATTGCCCGAAAAAAAAATGTTTACAGTATTTGCAGTGAAACTTACAGTGAAGAAAACAAATTTACTTTTGTAACAAGGAAACTAATAAATGTATTGTGTAATAATGTTTATATTTACAGTATTCACAATGAGGTGTATTATCCACTTGTATGACAACATGAAGAAAACAAAGTTGTATTTTGTAACATGGAAAATAATAGGTAGTTGTGCCATACTAGAAAAAATGACAGTGTTACAAAAGACTAAAAACTCCATATTTCATAACGTAACAGCTACACGCAAAAACGTGTACCGTAAAATACTAGTAATCCAGCACGTAGTTGTTGTAAAACCTTCCTGCCCCGAGTTGAAACTATAGACTGTACACTGCCAAATGGTGTGATTTTGACATAAGTAACGCTTTTAACTACATTACCAATTTTATGTTCGCCAAGGTCCATAACTCTGCCAAACTCAACGAAAGAGTTGTGAAGAGTTGTTGCATTCAAGACCTCGACATAAACTATTATACAAATATGTGAAGTTTTGTTTCATTTCAAAGATACAACAAGATACACAATTCTATTTATAGTTGACATGAGATATAACACAATTAATATTAGCTATGTATAGCTATGACCAACATTTCCAGTAGTACTCTCCGTGATACCAACTTACATGAAGTTCACCAAGGGTGATAACTCTGTCAGAATGAATGAAAGAATTAAAAAATAAGAAAACTGTGTCTTTATATGACACTGTCAAACAACATTCTTTCAAATATGTACCTAATGATAATTTACTTGCAATTGATATACACGTTATAGTACATTTATGCTGGCAAGAAATGTATTTAAAATATATTTTATGAAAATAAAGAAAGTGAGATATAGACAAAAATGCTTATATCTATGGAACGCCAAACACGACTTTGATGGTTAATTTTTCATTATGATGTGGTCCGATGACATTATGCTGTGGCTACTTTTCATTCAGATGTGGTAACTTTATATTATGATGCAGTTCATTGTCATTCTGTTGTGGTTCGATGTCATTCTAATGTGGTCGGTTTTCATTTGGACGTAGTTCGATGTCATTCTGATTTGGTTCGATGTCATTCTGATATGGTTCGATATTATTCTGATATGGTCATTTTACATTTTGATGTAGTTCGATGTCATTCTGTTGTGGTTCGATGTCATTCTGATATGGTCTTATTTCATTTGGATGTAGTTCGATGTCATTCTGTTGTGGTTCGATGTCATTCTGATGTGATCTTTTTACATTTTGATGTAGTTCGATGTCATTCTGTTGTGATTCAGTGTCATTCTGATTTGGTTCGATGTCTTTCTGACGTGGTCACTGTACACTATGACGTAGTTTAATGTCATTTTGATGTGGTTTGATGTCATTCTGATGTGGTCATTTTACATTTTGATGAAACAGTTATAACGTGTTTAGCGTCGCTTTTAACAAGTTTTCAGCTATAACTTATTCTGAGCGTTGCCACACTAGAGTATCATGCCGCAGACACACGATATGATACCCCAACCAGTCACATACTGACACCGGGCAGACCTGACCTAGAACTTTCTTCATTATGCTGCAAACACGTGGTAGGATACCCCACTCATTCACAGTATCATGACGGACACAGGGCCGACCAGACCTAGAACTATCCTCTATTACTATTAGCAGCAGTTTTCAAGTCTTTGTTATGACCCGGCCGGTGATCAAACCCAAAACATTCCACATGTATAAATAATCATTGTTTCTTCTTCTTTAAAAATGCATTTTTCTTATCTTGATGATCCTTTTAGTATTAAAATGGCCTTAATTATTTTGAAAGCATTGTCATGTTTGACTTGTGAATTTAGAAAAAAAAACAATTGATGCTTCCTTGATTTGGGAATGAATACATGATTTCGAAAGTCTACTTTCACTTTGTCAACAGTGTGCACACTGAACAGAAAACACATCTCGTATAAGCTGCGTGCCACCTACTTTTCTCATCATATTTCGGTAATGCATTGGTTGACACACAATAAGATATAAGTTCCACGCTTCTTCCATTTGGGTCTCCCCGTGAATGACAATTGCATTTTCTGAAGAATAAAGAGCAAAGAGCAAAAATCAATGGTTGAATTGCACCTTGAAATACAAACAGCCATTAGCTTTAAAACCGGACAGAACATAAAGTGAGCATCATTTAAAGCAGAGCAAACACTAGAAGGCAAAACGAACTAATATAATGTTAATGATTAATTGATTTTCGCTTCAGAGTTCAGTAAGTCATACATTGCTTTTTTACTTTTGACAATTATAATGTGTGACATTGGTCAACATAATTGACCATATCATCACTGTTGTTTTCACCGTTTGATTATTCCGATAATTTGTTATAATTGTTTGGTTTGACCGTTATAAGACATTTCAATAAAAAACAAATTAAGTGGTTTCTAACATAGCCTTAGTCACTAGTATTTACACTATGTGTTGTTACGCGTGTTTTCCATCGTATAAGTATAATTATAGTTATATTTTCTGTCTCTCCTCTCCAATGAGAATACAAAAAATAAAGTCTAAATATAATTATATTGTCGTATATATGTTACAAGTCATTATTTGTAATTCAGAAGCTGGGATTTAATACAATCAAAACACATAACTGTGAACAATTCTTCTTTAATAACGAAGTTTACTATTTAGAAAATGCTCGAGAAGTGATTCAAAACTACAAAATACACGTGTACATCCTAGAAATTTGTAGAATAACATAGTCATTCCATTTCTAGCCACTTAGAACTTATTAAAAACAATTCTAATTTGCAGTTGACAGTGATTAATGGTATGTAAACACACACGTGTCAAGCACGGGCCTCATTCTCCGGTCAGTGTTAGCTGACCGCATTGAAGTACTTATTTTAACAAAATATGAGGCTGAATTTGGTGTCTGTGTATAACAGTACGGAATGCTACTGGTTAACAAATTCCGCTAACCATTTCATCAATAGTATCCACTTCGATTATTGGCCGTTTGTACAATTAGTATATTGATTGAAAGTATGCTTAATACATATTCATACAACGTCCTAATTTGATTGTTTTGTTTATCTTAAAGCAATTTGTTTTAAATAACATACTACAATGCCCACAATATATTTTTATTGTATGATTTGTTTCTGCCTGTATATATCAAATACATGAAAAAAAGAAAAGACATTCAAGAAGTAAAAAGTAGTTCTCTCGCGTATGATCATTTTGACGGTGATCAACACTGCAAACCTTGATCATATGGTGTACAATCAGCGCCAAAAGCACCGGTATTTTAGCTTAACGGTGCACCGATAAAATGTACGGTTAAAATATATGGGTGCATCATTAAAAGTGGCGGTCCATCAATAATACTCCGATGTACCACTATATAATATCGGTGCACCGCTATATTTTATTGGTTCACCGCTATTTTTTTAACGATGTACCGCAATATTTTTATTGATGCACCGCTTATTTTAACGGTGGTATAAAATTTTTACAGAAAACACACAGCTGAATTTCGGAATGACATCCCTAGCATTTCTTTAATAACGTTTAGAAACAATGTCCGAATTTAATAATTATGGTACCAAAGTAACGCTGATATAATTGTTGACAAATCATTAACTATTTTTGCACAGAATTCAAATATATTATTGATTGAAAGTCAGAGTTAAAAAAAAGTGGCAGTGTATATATTTTGACTGCGGTTTTCCATACCGTACATAAACACCAAGGACTTATATATGACATAATTCCTTGATAACACGTCTTAATTATGGTCATAAAATGGAGTTGTGACTTGATGACCCCTTGTCGCTGTTGAATAATTTTGTTTTGATAACAAAGTGCAATTTTTCAAATCTATTTTCTGTCGAAAGACAATGTCTGGTTTAAATTAAAACCGTTATAATAAAGGACAATATTGGCATTTTTTGCAATTTTATAATACGTATAGTCAATTAAATTCAATTCAATTCTTTATTAGGAATAAACATCGCCCTTTACATTCAGGCGGTTTATACAGGTTTTTAACATGAAACATTTCAATATGGAGAAGAATATAACATTAATACACATTATGAGTACATCTATTAACTTATTACTTTTTTCTAATGCATAACTTTATGCTAAGGTACTGCTCCACAATCGAGATTACATATACTAGTCATTTTCATAGTTTATTTATAGATCAAATTGCTGAACCGTAATTTTTCATTGAATTAAAAATATCTTGATACCAACAAAATGCACGTGTTTAAACTGTTTAGTTTAACCACCAATTGTATGTCTATACGACAAGCGAAGCTATTGTTTAGAATCGCTGTCATATACTGTGCCAACAAAATGCACGTGTTTCAACTGTTTAGTTTAACCACAAACTGTATTTCTATACTACACGCAACGCTATTGTTTACAATCGCAGTCATATACTGTGCCAACAAAATGCACGTGTTTCAACTGTTTAGTTTAACCACCAATTGTATGTCTATACGACACGTGACGCTATTGTTTACACTCGCAGTTATATACTGTGCCAACAAAATGCACGTGTTTCAACTGTTTAGTTTAACCACCAATTGTATGTCTATACGACACGTGACGCTATTGTTTACAATCGCAGTCATATACTGTGCCAAAAATTCACGTGTTTCAACTGTTTAGTTTAACCACCAATTGTATGTCTATACGACACGTGACGCTATTGTTTACAATCGCAGTCATATACTGTGCCAACAAAATGCACGTGTTTCAACTGTTTAGTTTAACCACCAATTGTAAGTCTATACGACACGTGACGCTATTGTTTACAATCGCAGTCATATACTGTGCCAACAAAATGCACGTGTTTCAACTGTTTAGTTTAACCACCAATTGTATGTCTATACGACACGCGACGCTATTGTTTACAATCGCAGTCATATACTGTGCCAACAAAATGCACGTGTTTCAACTGTTTAGTTTAACCACCAATTGTATGTCTATACGACATGTGACGCCATTGTTTACAATCGCAGTCATACACTGTGCCAACAAAATGCACTTGTTTCAACTGTTTAGTTTAACAACCAATTGTATGTCTATAAAAATACCGAACAGTAAAGAGAATGCAAATGTAGAAAAACAATTATTAACAGGTAATAGATTACTAAAATGTAATCAAACGTATGCACTTTTTACAAAATTATATACAGAATCAAAATATGTACATTATGATTATGAAGACAGACAATTTATTTACAATGAACATTACATGAACAACAATTCGAAAACGTCAACCAGTCGTTATTTATGTCGTCCATAATAGTAAAAGGTCTGCAGTTTCCAGGAACATGTTTGTCCAGTGTTCATTCAATGAACTATAAGTTTGCATGTATTATTCAAAGATATATTTTGACTAAGAAGTGAGCCACTCTGCTACTTATTACGATAGACGGTACTCCTACTAAATTCTAATATTTCAAAGAATTATGTATAAGACGCACACACTCTTGTTACTGACATAACCGTGGCATATGTGGTAGCAAACCACAGATAAACCTTATTTTATATTTGCAGAAGAATTAACGAATTAAGAACATCAGAACTAATTAAATGAAACTAAACTTGACAATGAGGTATCTTAATTAAGAAACCAACAAACGTAAGTTGGATCGACTTACCAGTAATGAAAACAAGGATGGAAAATAAAATACGCTTATTGTCACACATAAAGACTAACAAATGAAAACCACCAAACTTGACAACACGGTACCTTAATTAATTAAAAAGCCACATAAAAGCTGGACTTACTTGTAATGCAAACATGGAGGAGAAATAATATAAAAACATCGTCAACACTAGCATGTTTCTTAAATAAGAATAACAAAAACTTCTAAACAACGACTTGATAATCCATTTAATGTATCACAGTTTACTCCCCACACGAGACGTTTCCACAAGGTCATATTTGGAAATTGCAGACTGGCATCATACAAAGAAGTTCAAACCAAAATTCATCTGACAAGACTGCTTCGTCATCAGCCTCTAAAACGAATTATTAGAACACAATGAAATACAAATTTATATAGATTGACCAAATGATTACAAATGAGATGTGTCTGTGATAAGTCATATTAATATATACCAGAATGCCCTTAATTTGAGATTTTGTAATACGCCTACTAAAATAGAAACACATGTTAAATTGTTAATTTTAAACTAATTCTATTATAATTCTTTGATACATTGGTATGAGTAGTATATTTACTTTAATTAAAGTGCATAATGATACGTTTTTTTGAAATACGACTGAAAATTTGACACGTACAGATCAAGCACGATATTAAGATTTGAGATTTGATACATGGATACAATACCAATGCTGATTTATCGTGGTGATGTACACTCGATAAAGACGTCGGTGGGAACATGGTGCTTTGTAAGCTGGTCACAAGCACGACTGAGGTTCAATATGTAACAGTGACCATACCCGGTGGTGTAAGTTACATCAGGTAAATAAGGGAACATGGTGCTTTGAAAGCTGGTCACAAGCACGACTTGTACAGTTGATGGTCAATATGCACATTTAACAGTGACCATACTCGTTGGCGTAGGCTATGACATCAGGTAAAAACCTTGTCACCACGAAGGTCAAAGCATCCCCCACACTATGTTATCAACTGTAAGTACCACTACGTCCTATAAACTAAAGAATAAGGATGTCAACATTTAATTAGTCTGCTAGCTATTGACGGATAAATGTTTTAATTCAATTTTGTAACGACTCGGAGCAAATGTAGTTAATAAAGTATAACTTAAATTGAAAACTGGGGCGGAACCTCAAACATATTTAAATTGCTACAAAAACCTGTAATTAAACCATCTAAAACCTAACCTGCCTTACCCGCCAGTGCATGATGTACTTATATATAAACCAATGAGAACTAAGATTGACCAAAATGAATATTACCACAATGACACCGTCTTGGAACACCGTATATCTAACAATGTAATACCCCCTTCACATACACGGATTTTCTTACGAGTCCTTACGGATCGCCAACTCGTAGTCAATCGCAAGCATCCGTAAATAGCTCGTTGGTATCCGTTAATAACTCGTCACAACTCGTAGACAATCGTGAGGATCCGTGAGAAGAGAGGCAAATTCAAAAATTTTCTTGCGATTGTTCACGGATTACATTTTCCGTAAAGAACTCGTAAATAACTTGTAACAATCCGTAAGTATCGTAAACCGGTCGCAACAACACGTAACCCTCCGTAAACTACTCGCAAAAATCCGTAAATGTCTCGTTAACAATTTGTTTTACGATTTGTTACGGTTAGTTTACGATTTGTTTACGGATTATTACGAGTGCTTAATGATGAGTACGATTTCATTCACGTCGTGCTACAATAGTTTTACGGATTGTTAAGAGTTATTACGAGCACTTTACGTATAGTTACGAGTACTTTACGAATACATACGTATACTTTACGATTTAGGACAAGTATAAAAGCTGCAAAATCGAACAGTTCCTTTCAGTTGTTATCAAGACGTCAAAGAAGTCAGATCTCTAATATAGTATACGGCAGTCAACAGGAAGAAGAGGACGCGCTCACCCTCCTTAGAAGCGCAACCGCAGCTAGAGCCCGCTGAGGTAGAATAGCCTGCTGAGGTAGAAGCACGTCCGCGTTCCCTTGAACCACAAGCGCAGCTATACCCTACTGATGCAGAAGACATTGCACGTGAAGTTGATACAGTAGCCAGTGAACGTGACTCCTCGATCTCCAGAAGTGAGGCTTCGGACGATGGTGCAGCTACAGTTACTGCTAAGACCACTGCAGCAGTAAGTCACAATTATAGTAATAAATATGGTACTGTGTACTTGTTGTTTTACATGTAATTTTTTGTTTTGTTAAATATTAAACTGATTTGGTAAAGCAGTTTCTGTATGCCTAACATAACATGGGTACACCTGCTCTTACTAAAATATATAGTGTATGCTTTGTATAGTATAATATATGATAATATTAATTGTACAATTATTTACTTTTATGTGTATCAAGATATTGGCCATTTTTTATATTTTCAGAAGCACAAGAACAGGAAGCCTAAGAGTAAGATGGCCAGGTCCCTAACGAATGAAGAAGAGGATGAGGTTATTGAGTGGCTGAAGTCGAACCGATTCCTCTACGACAAGTCCAGTTTCGAGTTTAAGAATCGTCAAAAGAAGGAACGCTCATGGCTGGAGATGGAACAGAAGATGCGATTGAGCCCTGGTGACCTCTACAGATGGTATACTTCGTTGAGGACCCAGTACGTGAAAGAGGTGAAGAAAAAAGAAAATGCAACACGATCCGGCGCCGGTGCTGTAGATGACATCGTTACGCCTAGAATCACCTGGTTGATGGAGAAGTTTGAGTTCGTCAAGCCGTATGTCTGCCAATCAAGGGCCACCAGAAGGTCTAGGATTCAGAAACCTCACCGGCACTCTGACTGCAGTGAATCATCAGAGCCGCCCCAGACTACCCGTGAAGGTACACCACAGTCGGCGACATCAGCGACAACAGCCACCATCTCCGACTACCTCGACAAAGTCTCGCAGCAGCTTGCAGTGCCGAAGAGTGACATAGAGAAGACCTGCGACTTCCTCAGCATACTCATGGCAAAGATGACCCCTTCGTGCCTGGAAGATATCACAAATGAAGCCATTTGTAAGGCGATGGAGTATTTGAAACAGTCCAATCAGGAACGCCGTCAAGCTCAGCAACCACCGAAAGTCAACTTTTTGCTGCCACCACAGCCTCCATTCACATTCACAGAGCAATTGCAGCAAGCAAACCAGCCAGCAGCAATGCAATACACTCCGTTGCAAGCACCACCACAACTCGCCGCAGCTACCAGACCAAGGCCGACAACGTCATCCACAGGGTTGAGGCAGCCCCAGCTGACTACCGACTACATCATGGCACGCAACCTGGCAGCGTCTAACCCACCTGCTGATGTTCTGCAACAACATGGACGGTATGAGTGGACAGAGCTTCAACCGAGTAACCTGCAACCCGTCTTGTCGGGTCAGCTGCAACCCACCACCTATTCCATCCAGGTCCTTAGTGAAAGCCAGGCACCCAACACTACAACTTCCACTTCGACGGATACTGCAGCAGTTTTGACCGATGCTTATGAGACAATGAATCCTGACCCTTCCTTCAACCCGGCCTTCAACTAAAGTGACTATATGCCTGCTACGCCCAAGGCGCCGTCGGCTACTGACGCCCAGTGAACATTTAGTAAAATAACTATCTTGAACAGTGTAGTATTGAACGTAAAATGTTTTGTAACTTGTAAAGCTTGTAAACTGTTTTGAATATTATAAATAAATAAACATATTTTTTATTATTTTTTAGTTCAACTGACCGAAGGTAATGTAAGCTTTTGCCATTACTTGGCGTACGTCGTCTGGTGTCTGTCGTTTTGCGTCTGTCGTCGTTAACTTTTAAAAAAATCTTCTCTGAAACTACTGAATCGATTGTGACCAAAACTGGTATGAATGTGTCTAGAATAAAGTTTATGAGTTATATACCCGTCGATCAAAAAACATGGCCGCCGTTACTATAAATACAACATAAGGGTCAAAACACGTGTTATTGGCTTATATTTTCAAAACTATGATAGATACATTTACATTTTCAATTATTATCAATAATATAATAAAATACAAATTAAAATACAGTACAACAGTCCCTTTAAAGTTTCATAAATTTGAGTCAAAGCATGTTCTCCTGCCATTCCACAGCCCCTGCTTCTGAGTTTAAGTAGTCTTTAAGATAGTCCCTTTGTGCAGTACCAGCAGCGTTGGCAACATTTCTCTGTTAACCTGCCACTCCGTCAGCAAGTTGCGCACCTTGTCTCCATTGTCCCTCAACTAGGTTGTGATTGTTGCCTTCTTCATCAACATACTGGTGTAGCTCAGCACGTCGTCTGATCCTTAGTAAGTTGTGGAGGGTAGTACAGGCCAAGACGATGATATCTACTGTTTCTGGTACTTGTTGCATAGTTCCAAGCAGAATCCGAAATCTCATGGCAAGAATTCCAAAAGCATTCTCCACAACTCTATGTGCACGAAACAGTCTATAGTTAAAGATGCGCTCGTCATGATCCAGATGTCTTCGTGAGTATGGTTTCATCATCCGTGATCTGAGTGGAAAAGCATCATCACCAATCAGAAAGTAGGAAGTGTCTCTGTCAGCATGTGGAAGGGGAGATGGTGGTGGAAGGCCCAGAGTTCCTTCTTCTAGCATTGGTCGCAGTTCTAAGTCCCTGAATATCTGGCCATCAGATGAACTTCCATATGAACCAACACTCAGCCAAATAAACTTATAGTCCGCATCCACTACAGCCATCATCACCATGGAGAAGAAGTTCTTGTAGTTGTAAAACAACGATCCAGAGTCAGCAGGTTTCTTGATTCTGATGTGTTTGCCATCCAACGCACCGCAAGCGTATGGAAGGTTCCAGACCCTTTCAAACTCGGCTGATATGCCCAACCAATCTTCCTCTGTGATGTTGTCCTGCATGACTTCTTCTTTGTATGCTGAGTAAATTGCTTCGCAGACTTTAGGTACGAAGAGTGAAATGGAGTTTCGGGCTACACGGAAGGTACACATCAGGTCTGCATAATTCGTACCAGTAGCTAAATGCCTGAGTGTTACAGCTAACTTCAGTCCAGGCTCAATTGGCTCCCTGAAATAAACACATTGTACGCATATTTAAAATGCAATAACAATGGTAGCTTTATATCAAATATAAGCAAATTTACTTTATATAAAATTTAAGAAAATTAACAAATACTAGTATGTACCTGAAAGACGTTGACTCTTTCTTGATAGCAGGGGTAACCCTGTCAAGAATCTCTCCAAACAGTTCAGCATCAACTCTGAGAAAGTTCTTGTAGTCAGCAGAGTCCTCTCGGTTCAGCTCATGCAGGAGATGATCATACAGCCCAAAGAGGGTCCTGCGGGCCAGCCAGGTCCTGCACCAAAATCTTCTGCGAGCTGGACGCCTCCTCCGCCTCGGCCGAGGAATATCTATTTGCTGCTGCGCATCTTCCTCTTCCCTCTGAGCTAGTGGAAGGAGCAATTGTAGAAATCGTTGATATAACTGCAATCTGTTTCTCTCATATGCCATGTTGTCTCGCTTGATGTCAGTTGTTGAATGATGATTCATAGAGAATTGTACATTTTTTTGCAAAAAACATAAGGACTCGTAAATACTCGTAACTATCTCGCAACTATTCGTAACAACACGTTAACAGATCGTAATTTACACGTAAAAGCGTAGATGAAACGTAGCATTCCGTAATATACCCGTAACACTCCATAAAAAGCCCGTAAAATGTCGTAACTTGCTCGTATTTATCCGTGGTTACTCGGAACAAATCGTAGATGTTTGCCGTAAATACATCGTAATAACTCGTAATAAACCGTAAATGGCTCATAATTACTCGTAACCACTCTTAAATCGCTCATAAAAATGGCCAAATCGTAAGGAATTGTGTACTTTTACGATTTGTGCCATACGTAAGGATTCGTAAGAAAAATCCGTGTATGTGAAGGTAGCATAACTAAAATATTATCACAACGACATCGGATTGAAACGTCGTATATAACTAACAACATACCTTAACCTAAAATATTGCAATGTGACTTAGAGCAACTAATATATTACAATGTCTTGAGACGTGGCATATCTAGCATATAAACGATATATAAACACTCTAACAATTTAATAGTTCATGGAAAAAAGCTTCCTGATATTTGGTATTTAAGACATAGAGCAACTAAAATATTACCACTACGACATTGTCTTGAAACACCGCATATCTAGCAATGTACCAACTGCCTGAAACACTGAAATGTGACAAAGAGAAACTAAAACATTTTCACAACGACATCGTCTTGAAATCCCGCATATCTTATAATGTACCATCTTCCTGAAACACTGAACTGTGACATAGAGCAAACAATTTTTTTTATCGTCTTAGGACACCACACTACGCATATATAACAATGTATCATCCACATGAAACAATGCAATATGACAAAGAGCAAACAAAATATTACCACAATGACATCTCTTGAGACATCGCATATATAACAATGCACCACCAACCTGAAACACTGAAATGGCATATAGAGCAAACAAATATTACCAAAATGATATCGCTTTGAGATGCCGCATATATAAAAATGCATCACCAACCTGAAACACTAAAATGACATATAGAGCAAACAAATAATAACCAAAATTATATCGCTTTGAGATGCCGCATATATAAAAATGCATCACCAACCTGATACACTAAAATGACATATAGAGCAAACAAATTATAACCAAAATGATATCGCTTTGAGATGCCGCATATATAACAATGTATCACCAATCTGAAACACTGAACTGTTACATTAAGCAGACAAAATATTACCACAATGACATCGCCTAGAGACACGGCATAACTAAGAATATATCTCTAACCTAACCTGAAACACTGAAATATTACATCGAGCAAACATAGTATTACCACAATAACAACGTCTTGGGACACTGCATATATAACAATGTATCATCAACCATATACAATGAAATGTTACATCGAGCAACCATAGTATTACCACAATAACAACGTCTTGGGACACCGCATATATAACAATGTATCACCAACCATATACAATGAAAGGTTACATCGAGCAAACATAGTATTACCACAATAACAACGTCTTGGGACACCGCATATATAACAATGTATCACCAACCATATACAATGAAATGTTACATGTAGCAAACAATGTATTACCACAATAACAACATCTTGGGGCACTATATATATAACAATGTATCACCAACCATATCCAATGAAATGTTACATCGAGCAAACATAGTATTACCACAATAACAACGTCTTGGGGCACTGTATATATAACAATGTATCATCTACTTGAAACAATGAAATGTTACATGTAACAATGTATTACCACAATTACAACGTCTTAGGACACCCTATATTTAAGAATGTACACCTTACCCAAAATATTGCAATGTGCTTAAATCAACTAATATACATTACATTGTCTTGAGACACCCCATGCCTAACATATAACCGATATATATACACTCTAACGTTTAAAAATCATATAAAAATCTTCCTGAGGTTTAATATTGATATTATTAATATTAAATTACGGATTCAATAACAACCTATGAACTGTTGATATCTGTAAAATAAAACCATACATCCACAAAGAGAACTAATTTATAATTTTACTTTGGAATATAAACAAACTGTTCATCCAAGAAACCATATCACAGCCTCAATAAATAGATACATTAAAAAACATAACATAAGTAGCATAAATATTTTAATAAAATGATTTCAGACATGGCTTCATCCAAGGATCTCCGCTGAGACTCTTGAGAAGAAGTATACGCAGGCATGTGAAATTTCCCATCAACTCTCTTTCCTGTCTACATTGAAGCAATTGTTGACCTTTACCTGTGACCCGCATCATTAAATCATTCCTTTCTCTTTCCTCTCTAGCTTTCAACACCCTCTGCCTCTCCAACTCCTCAGTCTTTGCCCACCTTTCTTCCTCTGCTTTCTGTAATGCCATCATCGCTTTTTTCTCGCGTTCACGTAGCATTCTCCTTTCATTCCTCACAACTCCATTCAACTGACACCAATTTACGTCTTCTCTCTCAATCAAAGACAACCGTCCTAGCCTTGTTGACAGTTTATCCATCTCACCCTGAAAAATACTTTTATTATACTTAAAATTAATATTGTCCTTACAACTTAATCTATTAAATTTCTGAATTACAGTATTCAAGTCTTCCTGAAAACTGTCGTCAAGTTCTTTTGTGGACGTCCTTTGTTGTTTACGGTTGCGGTCAGTGTCAACTACATACTTACCTGATCTGTAGCGGATGAAAACCTCTGGAACATATTCAGATGCTCCTGAAGAAAGAAAAAAGCCAGTTGTTCATATTTAAAGTTAATTAGGAATATACTTAGTTACACGTGTGTACCTTACAGGTTATATAACAGTCAAAATATGAAATATCCGAATCGGAAGATAATTTGTGATTACCTCGTTATAAATATTAATGGTTGACTTTTGTTAAGCGCGTAGAATGTTTTGAAATAGAAATTCTACATGTAAAAAATATACACCTCGAAATAGAATTTAGTAGAATAACTTTTTACAAGTGGTCATTAATTTATAAGAGATAGCATAAAAACCATAGACCTGGCATGCTGTTGTTATGAACGGGGTTTGTAAGGTCTGATTGTATCTAAAATCACACGCTTTGACGTAATAATACACTTGTGTTGTTAAGCTAGTAGCACGGAATAGAAAAACCATAACGGTTAAAACATAAGCAACAGACACAGAAGTTTTTTTATTAATAATAATACAACACTACAAATGTAATATGTATTAAAATAAAGATACAATGAAGAAAAAGTTAGAGTACGTAATTTGATTGCAATAAAGCCAGGAAAAAATGTGTTTATGGCTACTTTTTCTGTTCTGTTTTTTTCCCCTCTAGTTTTAATTTCATGCAGAAAATGTCATAATAATAAACTTTTATAAGCACATTGATTTAAACTTGTTTTTTTTCCTGTTCTTTAAAACAACTAATTTTGAGAGTAAATCAATAAGAGCAATACATATATATTTTCTTGACATTAAGCAAATTCGTTCTGCAGTTTTCGTACTTTTACTTTTTCAATTGTTTTATCAAGATGAAAAGTAAACACTTTAGGGTCAGAACCAAAATTAAGGGTCGGTCGGGTAACCTTTAATGCAGGTGTTTTTTTTCTGGTCTGTCTTGATAGCAATCCATTATAATTTTTATATAGGTTTGCCATATTAACACCTGTCATCTGATGTACATAGTATAATAATGATTCTACACAAAATAAAGACAGTCAAATTATTAAAGAGGGTACACACATTGGTAGAAATGTTACAAAGAGTAATAGTAAGCTGGAGAAAAGTAAGAAAGGCACTTTTGATCACTGTGGCGGATGAATGATTGCCACGGCGATCAGAGAAAAACATCTTGAATCTTCCAGAGCCACTATAGAAAGGAAAGAGAGACGGGGAGAATGTGTAAAATATATTGCTAAAAATGATTTGATATAAATGTACATGCATACATACTATATATCATGAAGTTAATCAGATTAAATAACTGCGTGAACATTTTGTAAAAATAATCTATGAAGGAAGGACTAGACAATAAAATCACCATTAAGCTATCCTCAAGTTTTCTGATAAACATGTCTGAAGACGGTCTAGTTTCACGCTGGATGTTAAGGCATACGTGTACTTAGTATATTGCTCGGTATGTATTCTAAAGCAAGAGAAAAAACAATAAGATTCTTTTATTAACCACGCTATGAACGCTCATGCTTTTTCATTTCATGAATCAAGCGGTGTCTGGTAAATTTTAAAATATATCCGTCAGTAAGTTTGATTACTATAGGCAGTCTTATAAGTGAATTAGCTAATAATAAATAATTAAAAGGTATCGTTTCAACAAACACAATAAAATATTTTAAGATAGTTTCATGCTATTGTCTGGTTGTATGTTCAAGGCTCGAGGCATCGAAAAAAACCCATTAATATTCCCAAAACATTTACATTGAATTGGTCTTTATGTACGCGTGTTTTATCATCTTCTGTGTGTTATAAAGAATTAATCAATCCATTGTCGACAAAATGAAACTTTAAAGAAGTTTACAGCTGTTTGGTAGTTACCACTTCAGTCGCTCTCTTCTGAACTTTTATTTTTCCTTTATTATTTGTTATATATTGTTTGCATTGCTTGTTCTTGTGTTTTATTAGCTTTAATTGCCAAAATGGTACTAAATTACCAAAATTAAAAAAACAACAGGATGAATCTACGCCTCCTTCAGATTAAGGCTTAAGGCAGCAATTCACAACTTTCGTTTTACATCGCAAAGAATACCATGCAAGTATTCACCGTTATAGTGTGGCATAATGATTATTTGAAACGAGGCTAATCCTAGAATAAGGCGATTCGTTATCTTATTACCGCTTTCATGATCTTTGTAATTATTTCCAATCTTTTACACTAAAATATGACTGATTGGCATAATTTGACTTTGACGTTTATCTTAAAAATGCAATGCTCAGACTTCTATGGTAAGTTCTATATTGATAATATCATTAGATGAAAACAACAAAGACAGCAATATAAGATAACAATAGACCCCAATGACGACATCCATTTCGAGAATCAAAAGCAAAACTCTGATATGTTGCGTAAGAGTTACTTAAATCAAAACGAAATAAATAGTTATTCTATAAATTAAATCAGATTTTCTTTAAGTCGCCGTTTGTCAAATGGTTACAACGCAATTTGATTTCACTTAAATATTAAATGCACCGATTAACCCTTCATTATTTATATATAAATATACAAGTCATGCTCTATTGTAAGTGTATATACACATCTGATAGACGGGTTGTATTAAACATCCTTAACAAAGATAACGTGCAAAATAACGTCTCGTCTCATATGTGTGTGCATTTTATATGTAAAACCATTTAATCAAACACATGCAACAAATGAACTAAATCTAGCCTAGGTGTGTAAATTGATCTGACAAAAAAAGCTACAAGTATTGTATTTCCTTCCAATAAATAATATTTATATACCCTATTAGAACAAACACCACTTATGGTTTATTAAGGCACAATGCTTTTTATCACAAAATGCATATAGACTGATATTGTTGTTATGGTCAGGTATACATTACGTACCTTGTTACAAGATTTCTTGCGACACTTCGATATATTCCTTAATTATCGTTAATAGCTAAGTATTATACTACTTACTATCAATTATGCTAACATATGTTAATTTGTTGATGTGTACATGTAAAGTGAACCTGGAATCTTCATTCCTGTTGGCGTCGAATAACCTATAATGTGTTGGTACGCCGTAAAACCCTATTCATTCATAACATATCAAGCTAAAATAATATCATTTAAAAATTTGTTTATTATTTAAACGCTTCAACAAGCTTAAGGATGAAATAAGGACATAATATCCTTATCAGTCCTACAATATCAAAGTAGGTCATCGACTTCACGTTGCATAAGTTTATGTTAATTGATATGTAAACAGCAAGGCACAGTGTCATTGGAATTTACAGCGACACATAAACGCAGTGGGAGTTCCCGTGTTACACATTTCCGTTGGTTTTTTAAAGCATAATTCAGGCAATCCCAACTCTTTGTATTATCTGCATTTATATTTTTATTATAGGCGATTCCAGGACAAAACATGGCAATAGATTCAGCTAGTCATATTGAAGAGGGCTTTGTTTCACTTAACGACATGGATTCCACGGAGGAAGTCATACGTATACGTGACCAAAGACTGGCAAGTCACTTTAGAAATGGACCTGCCCCTTCCATCGGGAATTTGTCGTTCCAACTGAGAAACCGCCGGAGGTCATCGAGTCAAATGTTTGAAGAGTTTGTGCCTAACACAGCTTATCAATCAGGAAAAAAAAGATTCCGTCGTATTGATCCAAACCCATAAAAACATATATTACTTAGTTGGTTCACGCCGTTAATTTATGATACATTTCGTTCATAGAATTGACTGATTTCAAGCATACTTAACGTTATGAAAATCAAACTTATATACTGCGCGTTTTAGAATACAACCAATAAATGTTACAATTAATATAAAAGAAGTCCATCTGAAGTACTACGAGTATAGTATCGTTTATACATTAAAGGGAGTATATTAGGAAAAAAACGTTTTCACTGTCTTAATATATAAAACTATTTTTAAAATGGATAGAAATCATCATTATCATTAATGATTAAAATCCGAATGGTTCGGTATGTCAAATGCACCAAAACCTGACAAAATCGATATTCAAACTTGTTACAAAATCCCCATTCTAAAAATAGACAGTATTTAAATACTGCTTTACGACATTAACATTGTCATTCAGACTCTTTCTAAGATTGATATATTTAATACGTGTAAACCTGTATAACGGATAAACTGAAATCTAAATGAAATTACGTAACTCATTTAAAACGTCACAAAATATGTTGCAATTTTAAGCAGGAAATCTAATTAAGTCTAACCTAGTTGCGTAGGAAATCCAGTTTGCATATACTATTTTGGCATAGTTAAATATATATATACATTTGGAAATATGGTGTCAGTGAGTATAAATAGGCACGATGTATTAAAAAAAAGGGTTTTAAGCAATTTTAGTATTTCGAAATATCCTGATATATTCCGTTTAAAAAATCAATTAATCTGTTTTAAAAAATATTATTTATGTTAGTAGATTCGAAAGCTTATTTAAATTTCTGTTTTCGGTTGTGTGTCCAGCCGACTTGAAATAAGTTTACTTGATTTGAATTTTTAAGAATGAACAGTTAATTAGTTACGTGTGAGGCACACATCTGCAGGATGTTCGTTACTTGGTATCGTGTCAGATTTAATAGGACGATAAGTGAAGGGATGAAGAGGCAGGTTCATTATCTTTTATTTTCTGACTATTTCCTTTTTATCATTAGCTCGATTATTCGAAGAAAAAAAATACAGTAATTCTACTCACCGTGCGTCGACGTCGGCGTCACTGCTTGGTTAAAATTTTGCGTGCAAGTTTTTATATATATAACCATTGCATGCATTGACTTGAAGCTTTGCACAAGACTTCCCAGTCATCAAACATATTACAATAACTAAGTTAGATAATTCTTGCATGACTATAATGCAGAATTTTTGCCCTTGTTTGACTTAAAAGTTATGGTTAAATTTTTGCGTGCAAGTACCGTCAAGTCAATATCTCATCAACCACTCAATGTTTTTGATTAAAACTTAACACAATACTTTTTAGTCATCAAACTTACTGAAATAACCAAGTAAACTAACTTTTGCATGGATATAATGGAACTTATGACCCTACTTTTACTAAGAAGATTTGGTTAAAGTTAGCGTGCAAGTACCATCAATTTAATACCACAACAACCACTCAATGTATTTGATTGAAACTTTACGCATGGTTTTGTAGTCATGAAACCAACTAAATTTATTAAGTTATTAATGCCAATTATGGTCATTGTTTGACTTTAATAGTCTATGACTCAGCAGCCACTGCATGTATTGGATTGACAAGTCATACAAGATGCGCCAGTTATAAGATCTACTCAATTAAGTAAGTAAGATAATTCTTTTTTGTTTGGAATTGTCATCAGTCTCAATCAAATTTGTACGTTTGTGAAAATATTCGAATAGTCGAGCGCGCTGTCTTATCGGCAGCTCCTGTTTTTTTTTATTGTGTTCATTTGGCTATGAGTAATAAATAACATCAACATTTTAATCAGTGAAATGGTGTTTACTTGAAAAAAAAATACAATAATGATCGTCCTTTTAACTTGAGCCCGGCTTATTTCAACATCTTGAATATGATATGTAAACGTTGATAAATAACAGAAGAGACATACTACACTTTTTGAAAACGATTTGCTATTGAAAGATTTAAATTGTTCACAATCACATAGCATTTGATATCTTTGCTATTTTTTTCTTATAAAAATATTCTTTAATTTGCTTTTACGTTACCATTTCTAACGTATAACCAGAAATCAATTTATATTATTATACCGGTAACTTACTTCTGTAAGCATCCCGTATATATATAATTATTTATGTATGCATTAAATTAAAATCTATTGTTTTTCATATTAATATATACTATGCGATATTTATAAAATTTAGATTTAAACTTATGACGTGTTTCACCATCTGCCGAAAATATTGACCAATCAGCGCGCTCTTATGTCACTATTACGTAAAGGTCTTTAACACCGAGAGCTATTTCTACAGTCTCAGAAATAATGCAAATATATAGAGCCAGTGTGATTATATTATATCTTGTGAACGGTAAGTGTAATCTTCAACATTTGTCGTATTTTGGCTACTTACCATAGCAACAATATAATACAGACTGGTATTATTAGTTTCAACATATACATATATATATATATATAACAATCAGCAGTGAAACCCTTTTTTTATTCGTATAAATATAATTCTTAGAAATAAGAAAATATTTAAATAACAGGCCCCAGTTTCACTAATCATCTCATCTTGAGAAATTTATGAAATGCTATAACTCCATTTATATTGATCATTGTGTATGTTTTCGTTTGCAAATGAGCAAAGGAATGTTCAGACTTATATTGTGGTCATTAAGTGTGTTAGTCTGTAGAATGGACCCAGCTCTCTCGATTGGGTCGGTTAAATAGCAATGTTGGGAAAGCCACATTTGAGCATGTTGATTGGTTAAATGCTTCAGGAAAAGTCGAATGACATCAAAGTTTATTAAGCGTTCAATTGCTATGAATTGTAGGACAAACTTAGAATTCCCTGATTTTTCATTTGAGGTTATTATACCTGATTCGAGGGAAATAAAATTCTGGGAAAGGCTATTTAAAGTTTAAAGTGTAGTGTGTTAAAGTTTTTTGTTATTAAAATGATATTTTGAGATTGGAAATCTCAGCTTGAGAGCCGGTCCAAGGAGACGTCCATCCAAGCAGCATGAGTACTATTGATATACAGAATGATAAATACAATGCATGAAAATGATTAGAATGATAACAGGAATCGCCGCCTTGAAACAACCAATAGTAAAAGAAGCCACTGGAGAGCTTTAACTTGGCTGAGTGAACCCAACCTCTCTCCTCTTTCTTAGTCATCACATCATAAAACTAGATAGTGTAAATAAAAGTATCCACCACAGCCTTCTCTCTTACAAATACGACAGAATACACACGTATAAATTGTAAAACTGCCAATAGAAGAAAATGCCATTTGGAAGATTTAACCTTGCTAACGAATGAACCTAGCCTCCTTCTTCCTTCGTCATTAAATCACAAATCTAGTCAGTGTAAAAACAAGTACAGTCGTCTCTTATCTTACAAATACGGCGGCATAGACATGTATAGATGTTAAAACAGAGAAAAGTTCAGGAATATATATATTTAAAATGTAATAAGTGATGCTTTGCGAAAATATACGCGATACTTTTCCAGGATTGTAAGGAGCTAGTAAATAAAGTTAATAGAAACCATGTCAGAGATAACCATGTCAGAAATAACCATGTTAGAAATAACCATGTCAGAAATATGTTTAAATCGTTCAAGTATTTGAAAATGAGGGGAAATTACGGTGTTATATTTTAATAAATATGCACAAGTAGCTATAAAGCTTCTTATTGGCTTTTTTATTTGTTTAAATATTAATTATATTTAAACATATATTTAATTATGATTGAATAATGATTAAGTTATTCCCACGTGCTTTATTACATCATAAAATTGAACAATGTATTTTTGATTTTTTTGAAGATTATTTATAAAAGAAACTAATTAATGATTATAAATACCTATATCATGGTGTATAGAACATGCTTCTTAACTTGGTTTATACTTCTAATAGCCATTGATACACTACCATAAAAATCTGTAACGCTTAGTTATACTCGTGCACTGTTTAGAAATGTTGATATTCGAGATTAATATATAACGGAGTCCGCCCGTCCGTCCGTCCGTCCGTCCGTCCGTCCTGTTCTGTCTGTTATAGTACTCATTTATACAACACGGCTAGGCATCACTTTCAGACCAATTTCAAATATGACATGTTCGTTATTTAAAAAAAAAGTAATCCTTATTAGAAAATAGTTTTCCGATTATGAAAGCATATCGATCGTGTTGAAGATTAACAACTGTTTGTTGGTCAGCACATAACTACGTAAGCAAATAACTAAATGTATGTGTAATATCAAATAACAGGGTCTCGTAATACGCAAGGTGCCAATTAGTAATTTATCACATTGTTCCGTTATATAATAAAAAAAATACAAATAAAAAACTGTATAACAAACAGGGACGCACAATTCAAGGTATGTATCATAATCAATATAAAGAACATAAGAAAATAAGAAATAATGACAAAAGGGTTCAATGCATTCGGATGATCAGAAGCGAACAACGCAACTGAGAAGCGTGTAAACCTGGTTAACAGGTATATACACTCAATGGAAGTCTTTAATCACTACTAAAATAAACTGATTGTTTCAAAATGTCAATTGTTCAAAAGGCGTATTACGTGACGAATACAAATTGTAAACAAGTAGTAAGCATTATTTTAGACCCAATTTACGATTGTATATATATATCGTTTTAGTTCTCGTTTTGGTTTCACACAATGGTGGGTTTCCATTACACCTGATATAAAAGGATAAGATTTTACTGTGTTCTTTTTTTCCGTTATTTGCTCTTGGACAAAAGGTATAGTACTGCTTATAGTTATTTTAATATGAAATTGATTAATGAATTTGTTATTTTTATCTTCTTTCCAAAGACATATGCATTTGTGTAAAAGATAACATTATTTTTTTATTTTATTTTGGGCAGGCAAAAAAAACAACTTTTTATTACGGTAAATCTACAAGAAATAAAATTATATATGAAGCAACGATTCTTGTAAAGCACGAAACACAACAAAAAACAAACACAAATAAAAAATTTAAAACATAAAGAAATATGTTAACTTGAGCCCAGTTTATTTCAACAATAGGAAAAATGTAAAAATTTTATGAATACAAAACTTGTTATAGATACCGAAATGTCCTTGTCATGACGTTTTTTTTTAAAGAGCATGGGGTTATATTTAAAAACGAGCAAATTAAATCCGTTATTCTTGCTTTTTTTATTCTAATTAGTCAGTTTTTAATAACGAAAATAAATCCATTTTATACTTAAAATATGTACATGTATTTTATATTTGTCAACGACGCGAGTACGTCAGTATATGAATATGAAAAAATCCAACAGTCTTTGAAGCTTTGGTTTTAATCAGTTCAATCTATATTAATATTAATTCTAATGATATCTATTGTACAAAACTTACATCATAAATAACTGTTTTTTTCCCACAATTACTCTTATCTATTATATTCCGTATATAAATATTACATATCATTTTCATTTCAATGGTATTATTAACTTACCGGGACTTTTATGATTTCAATTCCGTTTATGACAAGGTTTCTGCCGATGTTGTTTATGCTTAGAAATCTGTCTTGTCTGTTACATACACTATAATATTTCACATATCAACAACAGTAGCTATATTCTCTGTTCAAACGATTCTATCTCTACTTGAACTGGATTATGAATATTGTGTACATTTTGAAATAATTAATGTCTTGTTATACCTTGTCTAAAATCATCAATCTAAGTCGTTATAGATTACACCTCTCCACAGGTAAATTCCCATTAAATAAACACTGACACACATGTCAAACTATATCTTTGTTCGACACTTATATTAGTGAGAGCATATAAACATACATGCACATGTGACTGACTTGAATTTATTACTTTACTGACACTCATCAAGGAAGTTTATGTCATTGTTTTTTTTAAAACGGATTGCGCATGATATAATTCGTGATACTGATATAAAGTCCTAAGATAGGTTATATATTATTGTTAGCTTTTCTGGATACAATATAATGAGCTATTCTCTATCATAAAAAACTTCCCTTTTCTTTTTCCATGAAGTGAAAGTCATTGCGTATTTATTATTGATTATTATTCCTGTCCCTGACTGTGTATGGGATAATTTGTTCGTGATATACCGTTGGTTGATCATGTACTATGGTGCATACATGATGAACTATTACCTATCAAAAAACTTGTAACGTATTTATTATAGTGAAGTATAAAACTAACAACAGTGCAGTTATATTGAGAGATAAACTATATCTAAACTAAAATAAACAACACTTTTAGTAGTTTCATTTGGATAAATGGTTAAGTATATAATATTTTTTATTAACTATCCATATACACAATTAAATAATAAAACAGTTCATGTGTTATAGAAACAACCTTTATACAATAGGCACATTTTCAAGCCATGTTGTTCTTCAGTATGTTTTAATTGAGGTTCGAGCCCCGCTCGCTCCAAATACTTTTTGCCAGTTACTTGCGGAAGGACGATGGTTCTAATCAGATTCATTCTGAGGTCTCCTTCCATCATTAAAACTGGATATGCTATATAAAATCTGAAATGTGTTGAACATGGCGTTAAACCAACATTCTAGATTATACGTATTATGAATATCTTTATGTATTAGTATTAGTTATGTTTATGGGTACGTGATATAGATGTCATTTCAATATTACTACTCCTGTAGGACGTACATTATCCTATCTATATGAAAAATAACTATACAAAAGAAGCAACATAAGGAACGATCGCTCAAACTTACATACAGTTATTCACGCT
Organism: Panopea generosa; assembly: GCA_029582155.1. NCBI lineage: Eukaryota > Metazoa > Mollusca > Bivalvia > Adapedonta > Hiatellidae > Panopea > Panopea generosa. The sequence goes on along the minus strand of CM055897.1, from coordinate 34,179,369 downwards.
ATATTTTATTCAGATAAATCTTGAAATATACACATGGCCGAACAATCAAGTTCTGAAACTGCTGCTCGTATTCGGCCAAGCGGAAATGGTGACAAGACAGTTAGAACGTCGATTGAAGAAGAAAGGCACGATACACCCTTTACCGAAGAAATGGTAACATCCAAGAGTACAAAGCGCCAAAAAAAGGTACTATTCAGATAACTGTTTTGCTGAAAAGTATACAACCCTACTATTAGAATATCCCAGTTCGTTTGAACTTATTTATATCACGCTCGAGGTATTCCTGGGTAGAACCAGTACTAAGCATATGCGGAAAAAGTGTCTGCCTCAAAGACACAACACATGACCGTGGCGAGGGATCGAACCGACAACCTTCTGATCCTGGGTTTGATGCTCTACCATTAGACCAAGCGTTTCACAATTTCTTTTGTGAGGTGGCATACGTGTAGCTCTAGAAATAGAAATTCATCATATTTGACATATTCGTTGTCAAATGAATATATATGGATTTTAAAACTTTATTTTGATTTATGTTCAAGTGAATATTGAAAAAAAAGTGTGACTAAGAGTAAACGCCTAGTCAAACTTTATCATTTGATTATATCTTTATCTACTGCTTAGATAAATATAATGTATTTATAACATTTCGCAGTATATTATGTTGATTAACTTCCTCGTTTGTTTTCAAGTGTACCTGATAACGCTCTTACATGTTTTATTTGATTTATTCACCTTTCTGACACACGAATATGCACTAAACACACACGGCAGACGGTGTCATATCAAAGCACACCTGGGGGAAATGTCGATATTATGAAAACGCACATTGAACTAGGAATACAATTAATACATGGCTTGTCAATATCCCCAAACGCTTTGTTATAAACAAAGAGGACAAATATATTCAGCAGTCAAATGTTGTTGTTTTTTTAAAAACAATCTAAAATGTAATATATTTAAAATGTTTCTATTTAAATATAATAACTAACTGCACTTTCTAATATAAAGAAACGCAGCAAGCGGTTCTTTAAATAGCGACCCCACGACCACCCTGTCCCCTTTACAAAATCTCATTTTCCTCTTCTAGATCCCTCACGAATGGTCAGTAGTTGTATGGTGGTGAGAGTCGCTTTCAACAATTGTTCAGTTATATTGCGATGGTGTCCACTTGAGACAGTATTCTAAGCACTGCCAAACTGGAATTATCATGTCGCAGATACATGGTATGATACCCCAACCAGTCACAATATACTGACACCGACCATAAACTGTCCACTCAATCCTGTTCGACGGAGGTCGAACCCACGACTTTCCCCATGAGAGCCGGACGCTCTACCCATAGACCACCGCTTCGGTTACCCTCACGTATAGAAATGTTTGTCAATTGCACAAAAACAAACAACGTCGTTATGGACTCACACCACTATTATCTCCCTTGAGTACTCCGGAAGAAGGAGGTAGAAATAAAACTTTAGTTCTCTTTTTCTTCTTTTTTTCAGGGCTTTGTACTGCAACGTTTTGTTTTTTGCTAGCATGAGTTAAATGGTCAGTATCTTAGAAATCACCACTGAAAATTTGATGCTGATACCAGCTTTCTGGACAATTCTGTGTCATTTCAGAATTGTTGGTTCGAATCGCATCTAGGGCGAATAGTTGACATATTATTACTGTGGAAATTGATAGGTCTCACAAAAGCATTGAATTTAAAAAAGACCAGCCTGGTCAAGTTATACTTTTTTTTCTTTATAATTGCATATCTTGAACCAGTGAAGAATTTGAGCCCAGACACATGCTGCAGAATTTAATTTTTCACTCTGTTTTGTACATAAATGTTACAATGGAGCCCTATGGGAAATGTAACAGTGGTGTAAGACGTTAACAGAAACTGACAGATCTGCATGTTGCAGTGTTGAGGGATGCTGATTTCTTTAAATAGAAGGTATTAAACTATAATTTGGACATGTTATGATTAGTTGACCACAACCTGAGTTTTTAAACATTTCAATATAACTGATGGTGCAGATTTGCATTTTTTTTTTCATGCATTTATGATAGAGATTACACACATTGACCAAACTTTGTATATGTCAATTTCTTGATAGTCATATTGTCCATGTATGATTTAGTATTATGTTAAATGTGGAAACAAAAAGAGAGATACATCATGTCTAATGCATGGCAGAATGCTGGTTTACTCTGTAGATGGTCATTTTGGTGTTTCCTTGCCCAAAGTTTAGGTTTATGAGCAGTGTCCAGTCTCATATTTTATGAACACCTGTCCTCATAGACAGATCCCATTTGTGACACTCTCTCCATCATGTGTGGTTTTGCCATATTTCTGTAGAGCTACCAACCCTTAATTCAGGTTGAAGTATCTGCAAGATCACACTGAATTCCAATGGACATGCTTATTGCTCAGATTGTGAATTTGAAGCTGATTTTTACATTAATTTATTACCCCACCCACTTATTTCTGCATACAAAAATAGAATTGTTTGCAAAATGAAATAAATTGCATATTCACAGTGGACTGAGAGTTTGTACTACTTTTTATTGTTTAATTATGAAAATGCAGTAGTTGCAATCTTGCCAAGAGGCCAGTTTACGGTTAACTTCGGTTGTTTTCGGTTGTCGTTGCATTAAATTCTGCGTCGAATCATTGAATTTGGCGAAGTTTTTGCTTGTACTCCATTTTTATAGAAAATGCTATAGATATGCAGAATTTTACATTGAATGTCATGTATGCATTATCTATTGGGCCTGTGTTGCCCTTTTTATATTGGAATTAATGTGTAAACAGGGTAATGGAGTACTTTAGCATGAAAATAGCTTGAATTGTTTGCTTTTGTGGCTGCCATATCATTCTCATATTGAAATTTTATCTAAAATATGTGATGTTTAATCAGTTTTGTTCCACAATATCATTAGTTTGTATTCAAAATGTCTGTTTTTCTTCCTATTTTCAATCACCTTTTCATTTTACCATGTAGTTTTGAAAGTTTCAAACCTTTTTAGACACACTTGGTCAAGTTATCATGAAATTTAGACTGTAGGGTTGTGAATTCTTGCCTTTTTACAAGAAATAGCAGCATTTTGACAGAAACCATGTGTCACTAAAACTTATTTTATTTCAGAACTAGTTCAGATATGGGGATGCATTTAGCTTTATTGAACTTGTATTGAGTATTGTAACATAATATGTAAATTTAGAATCTTAAATTTAAAAAAAAGTCCTCTTAACAGAAACTGACAGATCTGCATGTTGCAGTGTTGAGGGATGCTGATTTCTTTAAATAGAAGGTATTAAACTATAATTTGGACATGTTATGAATAGTTGACCACAATCTGAGTTTTTAAACATTTCAATATAACTGATGGTGCAGATTTGCATTTTTTTTTCATGCATTTATGATAGAGATTACACACATCGACCAAACTTTGTATATGTCAATTTCTTGATATTCATATTGTCCATGTATGATTTAATATTATGTTAAATGTGGAAACAAAAAGAGAGATACATCATGTCTAATGCATGGCAGAATGCTGGTTTACTCTGTAGATGGTCATTTTGGTGTTTCCTTGCCCAAAGTTTAGGTTTATGAGCAGTGTCAAGTCTCATATTTTATGAACACCTGTCCTCATAGACAGATCCCATTTGTGACACTCTCTCCGTCATGTGTGGTTTTGCCATATATCTGTAGAGCTACCAACCCTTAATTCAGGTTGAAGTATCTGCAAGATCACACTGAATTCCAATGGACATGCTTATTGCTCAGATTGTGAATTTGAAGCTGATTTTTACATTAATTTATTACCCCACCCACTTAGTTCTGCATACAAAAATAGAATTGTTTGTAAAATGAAATAAATTGCATATTCACAGTGGACTGAGAGTTTGTACTACTTTTTATTGTTTAATTATGAAAATGCAGTAGTTGCAATCTTGCCAAGAGGCCAGTTTATGGTTAACTTCGGTTGTTTTCGGTTGTCGTCGCATTAAATTCTGCGTCGAATCATTGAATTTGGCGAAGTTTTTGCTTGTACTCCATTTTTATAGAAAATGCTATAGATATGCAGAATTTTACATTGAATGTCATGTATGCATTATCTATTGGGCCTGTGTTGCCCTTTTTATATTGGAATTAATGTGTAAACAGGGTAATGGAGTACTTTAGCATGAAAATAGCTTGAATTGTTTGCTTTTGTGGCTGCCATATCATTCTCATATTGAAATTTTATCTAAAATATGTTATGTTTAATCAGTTTTGTTCCACAATATCATTAATTTGTATTCAAAATGTCTGTTTTTCTTCCTATTTTCAATCACCTTTTCATTTTACCATGTAGTTTTGAAAGTTTCAGACCTTTTTAGACACAATTGGTCAAGTTATCATGAAATTTAGACTGTAGGGTTGTGAATTCTTGCCTTTTTACAAGAAATAGCAGCATTTTGACTGAAACCATGTGTCACTAAAACTTATTTTATTTCAGAACTAGTTCAGATATGGGGATGCATTTAGCTTTATTGAACTTGTATTGAGAATTGTAACATAATATGTAAATTTAGAACCTTAAATTTAAAAAAAAGTCCTCTTCAGGACTCGCACCACTATTATCTCCCTTGAGTACTCCGGACCTACAGATGAAGGAGGTAGAAATAAAACTTTAGTTCTCTTTTTCTTCTTTTTTCAAGGTTTTGTACTGCAATGTTTTGTTTTTAGCTATCATGAGTTAAATGGTCAGTATCTTAGAAATCACCACTGAAAATTTGATGCTGATACCAGCTTTCTGGACAATTCCGTGTCATTTCAGAATTGTTGGTTCGAACCGCATCTAGGGCGAATAGTTGACATATTATTACTCTGGAAATTGATAGGTCTCACAAAAGCATTGAATTTAAAAAAGACCAACCTGGTCAAGGTATACTTTTTTTCTTTATAATTGCATATCTTGAACCAGTGAAGAATTTGAGCCCAGACACATGCTGCAGAATTTAATTTTTCACTCTGTTTTGGACATAAATGTTACAATGGAACGTATGGGAAATGTAATAGTGGTGTGAAACGTTAACAGAAACTAATGCATGGCAGAATGCTGGTTTACTCTGTAGATGGTCATTTTGGTGTTTCCTTGACCAAAGTTTAGGTTTATGAGCAGTGTCCAGTCTCATATTTTATGAACACCTGTCCTCATAGACAGATCCCATTTGTGACACTCTCTCCGTCATGTGTGGTTTTGCCATATTTCTGTAGAGCTGCCAACCCTTAATTCAGGTTGAAGTATCTGCAAGATCACACTGAATTCCAATGGACATGCTTATTGCTCAGATTGTGAATTTGAAGCTGATTTTTACATTAATTTATTACCCCACCCACTTATTTCTGCATACAAAAATAGCTTTATTGAACTTGTATTGAGTATTGTAACATAATATGTAAATTTAGAATTTTAAATTGAAAAAAAAGTCCTCTTAACAGAAACTGACAGATCTGCATGTTGCAGTGTTGAGGGATGCTGATTTCTTTAAATAGAAGGTATTAAACTATAATTTGGACATGTTATGAATAGTTGACCACAATCTGAGTTTTTAAACATTTCAATATAACTGATGGTGCAGATTTGCATTTTTTTTTCATGCATTTATGATAGAGATTACACACATTGACCAAACTTTGTATATGTCAATTTCTTGATATTCATATTGTCCATGTATGATTTAGTATTATGTTAAATGTGGAAACAAAAAGAGAGATACATCATGTCTAATGCATGGCAGAATGCTGGTTTACTCTGTAGATGGTCATTTTGGTGTTTCCTTGCCCAAAGTTTAGGTTTATGAGCAGTGTCCAGTCTCATATTTTATAAACACCTGTCCTCATAGACAGATCCCATTTGTGACACTCTCTCCATCATGTGTGGTTTTGCCATATTTCTGTAGAGCTACCAACCCTTAATTCAGGTTGAAGTATCTGCAAGATCACACTGAATTCCAATCGACATGCTTATTGCTCAGATTGTGAATTTGAAGCTGATTTTTACATTAATTTAACCCCACCCACTTATTTCTGCATACAAAAATAGAATTGTTTGCAAAATGAAATAAATTGCATATTCACAGTGGACTGAGAGTTTGTACTACTTTTTATTGTTTAATTATGAAAATGCAGTAGTTGCAATCTTGCCAAGAGGCCAGTTTATGGTTAACTTTGGTTGTTTTCGGTTGTCGTCGCATTAAATTCTGCGTCGAATCATTGAATTTGGCGAAGTTTTTGCTTGTACTCCATTTTTATAGAAAATGCTATAGATATGCAGAATTTTACATTGAATGTCATGTATGCATTATCTATTGGGCCTGTGTTGCCCTTTTTATATTGGAATTAATGTGTAAACAGGGTAATGGAGTACTTTAGCATGAAAATAGCTTGAATTGTTTGCTTTTGTGGCTGCCATATCATTCTGATATTGAAATTTTATCTAAAATATGTGATGTTTAATCAGTTTTGTTCCACAATATCATTAATTTGTATTCAAAATGTCTGTTTTTCTTCCTATTTTCAATCACCTTTTCATTTTACCATGTAGTTTTGAAAGTTTCAGACCTTTTTAGACACAATTGGTCAAGTTATCATGAAATTTAGACTGTAGGGTTGTGAATTCTTGCCTTTTTACAAGAAATAGCAGCATTTTGACTGAAACCACGTGTCACTAAAACTTATTTTATTTCAGAACTAGTTCAGATATGGGGATGCATTTAGCTTTATTGAACTTGTATTGAGTATTGTAACATAATATGTAAATTTAGGATCTTAAATTTAAAAAAAAGTCCTCTTAACAGAAACTGACAGATCTGCATGTTGCAGTGTTGAGGGATGCTGATTTCTTTAAATAGAAGGTATTGAACTATAATTTGGACATGTTATGAATAGTTGACCACAATCTGGGTTTTTAAACATTTCAATATAACTGATGGTGCAGATTTGCATTTTTTTTTCATGCATTTATTATAGAGATTACACACATTGACCAAACTTTGTATATGTCAATTTCTTGATATTCATATTATCCATGTATGATTTAGTATTATGTTAAATGTGGAAACAAAAAGAGAGTTACATCATTTCTAATGCATGGCAGAATGCTAGTTTACTCTGTAGATGGTCATTTTAGTGTTTCCTTGCCCAAAGTTTAGGTTTATGAGCAGTGTCCAGTCTCATATTTTATGAACACCTGTCCTCATAGACAGATCCCATTTGTGACACTCTCTCCATCATGTGTGGTTTTGCCATATTTCTGTAGAGCTACCAACCCTTAATTCAGGTTGAAGTATCTGCAAGATCACACTGAATTCCAATGGGCATGCTTATTGCTCAGATTGTGAATTTGAAGCTGATTTTTACATTAATTTATTACCCCACCCACTTATTTCTGCATACAAAAATAGAATTGTTTGCAAAATGAAATAAATTGCATATTCACAGTGGACTGAGAGTTTGTACTACTTTTTATTGTTTAATTATGAAAATGCAGTAGTTGCAATCTTGCCAAGAGGCCAGTTTACGGTTAACTTCGGTTGTTTTCGGTTGTCGTCGCATGAAATTCTGCGTCGAATCATTGAATTTGGTGAAGTTTTTGCTTGTACTCCATTTTTATAGAAAATGCTATAGATATGCAGAATTTTACATTGAATGTCATGTATGCATTATCTATTGGGCCTGTGTTGCCCTTTTTATATTGGAATTAATGTGTAAACAGGATAATGGAGTACTTTAGCATGAAAATAGCTTGAATTGTTTGCTTTTGTGGCTGCCATATCATTCTGATATTGAAATTTTATCTAAAATATGTTATGTTTAATCAGTTTTGTTCCACAATATCATTAATTTGTATTCAAAATGTCTGTTTTTCTTCCTATTTTCAATCACCTTTTCATTTTATCATGTAGTTTTGAAAGTTTCAGACCTTTTTAGACACACTTGGTCAAGTTATCATGAAATTTAGACTGTAGGGTTGTGAATTCTTGCCTTTTTACAAGAAATAGCAGCATTTTGACTGAAACCATGTGTCACTAAAACTTATTTTATTTCAGAACTAGTTCAGATATGGGGATGCATTTAGCTTTATTGAACTTGTATTGAGTATTGTAACATAATATGTAAATTTAGAATCTTAAATTTAAAAAAAAGTCCTCTTAACAGAAATTGACAGATCTGCATGTTGCAGTGTTGAGGGATGCTGATTTCTTTAGATAGAAGGTATTAAACTATAATTTGGACATGTTATGAATAGTTGACCACAATCTGGGTTTTTAAACATTTCAATATAACTGATGGTGCAGATTTGCATTTTTTTTTCATGCATTTATTATAGAGATTACACACATTGACCAAACTTTGTATATGTCAATTTCTTGATATTCATATTGTCCATGTATGATTTAGTATTATGTTAAATGTGGAAACAAAAAGAGAGTTACATCATTTCTAATGCATGGCAGAATGCTAGTTTACTCTGTAGATGGTCATTTTAGTGTTTCCTTGCCCAAAGTTTAGGTTTATGAGCAGTGTCCAGTCTCATATTTTATGAACACCTGTCCTCATAGACAGATCCCATTTGTGACACTCTCTCCATCATGTGTGGTTTTGCCATATTTCTGTAGAGCTACCAACCCTTAATTCAGGTTGAAGTATCTGCAAGATCACACTGAATTCCAATGGACATGCTTATTGCTCAGATTGTGAATTTGAAGCTGATTTTTACATTAATTTATTACCCCACCCACTTATTTCTGCATACAAAAATAGAATTGTTTGCAAAATGAAATAAATTGCATATTCACAGTGGACTGAGAGTTTGTACTACTTTTTATTGTTTAATTATGAAAATGCAGTAGTTGCAATCTTGCCAAGAGGCCAGTTTACGGTTAACTTCGGTTGTTTTCAGTTGTCGTCGCATGAAATTCTGCGTCGAATCATTGAATTTGGTGAAGTTTTTGCTTGTACTCCATTTTTATAGAAAATGCTATAGATATGCAGAATTTTACATTGAATGTCATGTATGCATTATCTATTGGGCCTGTGTTGCCCTTTTTATATTGGAATTAATGTGTAAACAGGGTAATGGAGTACTTTAGCATGAAAATAGCTTGAATTGTTTGCTTTTGTGGCTGCCATATCATTCTGATATTGAAATTTTATCTAAAATATGTTATGTTTAATCAGTTTTGTTCCACAATATCATTAATTTGTATTCAAAATGTCTGTTTTTCTTCCTATTTTCAATAACCTTTTCATTTTATCATGTATTTTTGAAAGTTTCAGACCTTTTTAGACACACTTGGTCAAGTTATCATGAAATTTAGACTGTAGGGTTGTGAATTCTTGCCTTTTTACAAGAAATAGCAGCATTTTGACTGAAACCATGTGTCACTAAAACTTATTTTATTTCAGAACTAGTTCAGATATGGGGATGCATTTAGCTTTATTGAACTTGTATTGAGTATTGTAACATAATATGTAAATTTAGAATCTTAAATTTAAAAAAAAGTCCTCTTAACAGAAATTGACAGATCTGCATGTTGCAGTGTTGAGGGATGCTGATTTCTTTAAATAGAAGGTATTAAACTATAATTTGGACATGTTATGAATAGTTGACCACAATCTGGGTTTTTAAACATTTCAATATAACTGATGGTGCAGATTTGCATTTTTTTTTCATGCATTTATTATAGAGATTACACACATTGACCAAACTTTGTATATGTCAATTTCTTGATATTCATATTGTCCATGTATGATTTAGTATTATGTTAAATGTGGAAACAAAAAGAGAGATACATCATGTCTAATGCATGGCAGAATGCTGGTTTACTCTGTAGATGGTCATTTTGGTGTTTCCTTGCCCAAAGTTTAGGTTTATGAGCAGTGTCCAGTCTCATATTTTATGAACACCTGTCCTCATAGACAGATCCCATTTGTGACACTCTCTCCATCATGTGTGGTTTTGCCATATTTCTGTAGAGCTACCAACCCTTAATTCAGGTTGAAGTATCTGCAAGATCACACTGAATTCCAATGGGCATGGTTATTGCTCAGATTGTGAATTTGAAGCTGATTTTTACATTAATTTATTACCCCACCCACTTATTTCTGCATACAAAAATAGAATTGTTTGCAAAATGAAATAAATTGCATATTCACAGTGGACTGAGAGTTTGTACTACTTTTTATTGTTTAATTATGAAAATGCAGTAGTTGCAATCTTGCCAAGAGGCCAGTTTACGGTTAACTTCGGTTGTTTTCGGTTGTCGTCGCATGAAATTCTGCGTCGAATCATTGAATTTGGTGAAGTTTTTGCTTGTACTCCATTTTTATAGAAAATGCTATAGATATGCAGAATTTTACATTGAATGTCATGTATGCATTATCTATTGGGCCTGTGTTGCCCTTTTTATATTGGAATTAATGTGTAAACAGGGTAATGGAGTACTTTAGCATGAAAATAGCTTGAATTGTTTGCTTTTGTGGCTGCCATATCATTCTGATATTGAAATTTTATCTAAAATATGTTATGTTTAATCAGTTTTGTTCCACAATATCATTAATTTGTATTCAAAATGTCTGTTTTTCTTCCTATTTTCAATCACCTTTTCATTTTATCATGTAGTTTTGAAAGTTTCAGACCTTTTTAGACACACTTGGTCAAGTTATCATGAAATTTAGACTGTAGGGTTGTGAATTCTTGCCTTTTTACAAGAAATAGCAGCATTTTGACTGAAACCATGTGTCACTAAAACTTATTTTATTTCAGAACTAGTTCAGATATGGGGATGCATTTAGCTTTATTGAACTTGTATTGAGTATTGTAACATAATATGTAAATTTAGAATCTTAAATTTAAAAAAAAGTCCTCTTAACAGAAATTGACAGATCTGCATGTTGCAGTGTTGAGGGATGCTGATTTCTTTAAATAGAAGGTATTAAACTATAATTTGGACATGTTATGAATAGTTGACCACATTCTGGGTTTTTAAACATTTCAATATAACTGATGGTGCAGATTTGCATTTTTTTTTCATGCATTTATTATAGAGATTACACACATTGACCTAACTTTGTATATGTCAATTTCTTGATATTCATATTGTCCATGTATGATTTAGTATTATGTTAAATGTGGAAACAAAAAGAGAGATACATCATGTCTAATGCATGGCAGAATGCTGGTTTACTCTGTAGATGGTCATTTTGGTGTTTCCTTGCCCAAAGTTTAGGTTTATGAGCAGTGTCCAGTCTCATATTTTATGAACACCTGTCCTCATAGACAGATCCCATTTGTGACACTCTCTCCGTCATGTGTGGTTTTGCCAAATTTCTGTAGAGCTACCAACCCTTAATTCAGGTTGAAGTATCTGCAAGATCACACTGAATTCCAATGGACATGCTTATTGCTCAGATTGTTAGAGCTACCAACCCTTAATTCAGGTTGAAGTATCTGCAAGATCACACTGAATTCCAATGGACATGCTTATTGCTCAGATTGTGAATTTGAAGCTGATTTTTACATTAATTTATTACCCCACCCACTTAGTTCTGCATACAAAAATAGAATTGTTTGCAAAATGAAATAAATTGCATATTCACAGTGGATTGAGAGTTTGTACTACTTTTTATTGTTTAATTATGAAAATGCAGTAGTTGCAATCTTGCCAAGACACCAGTTTACGGTTAACTTCGGTTGTTTTCGGTTGTCGTCGCATTAAATTCTGCGTCGAATCATTGAATTTGGCGAAGTTTTTGCTTGTACTCCATTTTTATAGAAAATGCTATAGATATGCAGAATTTTACATTGAATGTCATGTATGCATTATCTATTGGGCCTGTGTTGCCCTTTTTATATTGGAATTAATGTGTAAACAGGGTAATGGAGTACTTTAGCATGAAAATAGCTTGAATTGTTTGCTTATGTGGCTGCCATATCATTCTGATATTGAAATTTTATCTAAAATATGTTATGTTTAATCAGTTTTGTTCCATATTATCATTAATTTGTATTCAAAATGTCTGTTTTTCTTCCTATTTTCCATAACCTTTTCATTTTACCATGTAGTTTTGAAAGTTTCAGACCTTTTTAGACACAATTGGTCAAGTTATCATGAAATTTAGACTGTAGGGTTGTGAATTCTTGCCTTTTTACAAGAAATAGCAGCATTTTGACTGAAACCATGTGTCACTAAAACTTATTTTATTTCAGAACTAGTTCAGATATGGGGATGCATTTAGCTTTATTGAACTTGTATTGAGTATTGTAACATAATATGTAAATCTAGAATCTTAAATTTAAAAAAAAGTCCTCTTAACAGAAACTGACAGATCTGCATGTTGCAGTGTTGAGGGATGCTGATTTCTTTAAATAGAAGGTATTAAACTATAATTTGGACATGTTATGAATAGTTGACCACAATCTGAACATTTCAATATAGCTGATGGTGCAGATTTGCATTTTTTTTCTTCATACATTTATGATAGAGATTACACACATTGACCAAACTTTGTATATGTCAATTTCTTGATATTCATATTGTCCATGTATGATTTAGTATTATGTTAAATGTGGAAACAAAAAGAGAGATACATCATGTCTAATGCATGGCAGAATGCTGGTTTACTCTGTAGATGGTCATTTTGGTGTTTCCTTGCCCAAAGTTTAGGTTTATGAGCAGTGTCCAGTCTCATATTTTATGAACACCTGTCCTCATAGACAGATCCCATTTGTGACACTCTCTCCATCATGTGTGGTTTTGCCATATTTCTGTAGAGCTACCAACCCTTAATTCAGGTTGAAGTATCTGCAAGATCACACTGAATTCCAATGGACATGCTTATTGCTCAGATTGTGAATTTGAAGCTGATTTTTACATTAATTTATTACCCCACCCACTTATTTCTGCATACAAAAATAGAATTGTTTGCAAAATGAAATAAATTGCATATTCACAGTAGAATGAGAGTTTGTACTACTTTTTATTGTTTAATTATGAAAATGCAGTATTTGCAATCTTGCCAAGAGGCCAGTTTATGGTTAACTTCGGTTGTTTTCGGTTGTCGTCGCATTAAATTCTTTGTCGAATCATTGAATTTGGTAAAGGTTTTGCTTGTACTCCATTTTTATAGAAAATGCTATAGATATGCAGAATTTTACATTGAATGTCATGTATGCATTATCTATTGGGCCTGTGTTGCCCTTTTTATATTGGAATTAATGTGTAAACAGGATAATGGAGTACTTTAGCATGAAAATAGCTTGAATTGTTTGCTTTTGTGGCTGCCATATCATTCTGATATTGAAATTTTATCTAAAATATGTTATGTTTAATCAGTTTTGTTCCACAATATCATTAATTTGTATTCAAAATGTCTGTTTTTCTTCCTATTTTCAACCACCTTTTTGATTTTACCATGTAGTTTTGAAAGTTTCAGACCTTTTAAGACACAATTGGTCAAGTTATCATGAAATTTAGACTGTAGGGTTGTGAATTCTTGCCTTTTTACAAGAAATAGCAGCATTTTGACTGAAACCATGTGTCACTAAAACTTATTTTATTTCAGAACTAGTTCAGATATGGGGATGCATTTAGCTTTATTGAACTTGTATTGAGTATTGTAACATAATATGTAAATTTAGAATCTTAAATTTATAAAAAAGTCCTCTTCAGGACTCACACCACTATTATCTCCCTTGAGTACTTCGGACCTACAGATGAAGGAGGTAAAAATAAAACTTTAGTTCTCTTTTTCTTCTTTTTTCAGGGCGTTGTACTGCAATGTTCTGTTTTTTGCTATCATGAGTTAAATGGTCAGTATCTTAGAAATCACCACTTAAAATTTGATGCTGATACCAGCTTTCTGGACAATTCTGTGTTACTTCAGAATTGTTGGTTCGAACCGCATCTAGGGCGAATAGTTGACATATTATTACTCTGGAAATTGATAGGTCTCACAAAAGCATTGAATTTAAAAAAGACCAACCTGGTCAAGGTATACTTTTTTTCTTGATAATTGCATATCTTGAACCAGTGAAGAATTTGAGCCCAGACACATGCTGCAGAATTTACTTTTTCACTCTGTTTTGGACATTAATGTTACATTGGAGCCCTATGGGAAATGTAATAGTGGTGTGAGACGTTATGTAACATAAAATAGAACAAACGTTTTCCGAAACCCATATCATTTTTAAAAATCATTGATCATTTACCTGTATGACTAATATATACAGTATACCTTTCGGTCATAAACTACTGTTAATAATTTGCTTTAACGCTGTAGTATCTAAAGAATACGTATATCTAATTTACTTCACTGTGCAATAACAACTCTAGCAGTGACGCATGCCTAACGAATATAAGAGGGGCTAATAAAAAGTCATAACTATAAATATGATAAAAAGAAAATTATAATTTATCTTTGAAACCGAAGGCTATTCTATGCTGTTATCAACTTGAAATTGCAAACCCATTACAGCGTATGTACATTTACTTATTAATAAACTATGTAACGTATCTTGTTTGGTTACCAATGTCTTCTGCATTCCGAATTTCTTCAAATATTCTTTATTGGTTTATTGCTCAAATGGGCTGACATATAATACGGCGATGTCAAAGGGACATTACTCCTGTTTATTTATACATGCTTACTAACATATCACTTTGTTTATATCTATTTATTCTAATTAACATTGGCAATATGAATTTTCCAAATGGAAGACAAAAAAAGAATGAAGAAAAATTATACGTAATTGCAGCATTCTAGTTTGTTAAACTGAATTTGATTTAAATACGTGGATGACTTTTCGTAATAGGTCAACATTTTATTTGTTCATACCGTACACGCGAGTCATTAAGTGATATATTAGGCATTTTAGATAATGGGGTCAATATATATTATATCAAAAATATGCCAAACGTTTTACTCGCTTTATGTTTTATTACTTGTTAGTTATACAAACACAAACCATTTATAGTGTAATATTTTAGTAAAAGAGGATTTTATGATTACACTATTGTCTATGTTATCAAAATCAACCTTTATCAGCATTGCAAACTATTAAGAGAACCAAAACAGTATTTGAATAAAGAGTATATTCATTTAATTGTTATTTTATAATAATTATTTTAATAAATTTTAAACTATCCTAGGACTCCAGCAATGATAGCCCATCGGTGCCCCAAACTCAGAGAGTACAACCTAAACAGGCAAAGAAGAGAGGTCGATGTGCAGATCAACAAGCTCATGTTAAAACTGGTTCAGATTCGCCTGAAGGTCATTCGCCCGATGAAGAAACTGAATGCCCTCTTCCGCAAAAAGAAAAGTTCGTACCCAGCTCCTACGACCTGAGAAAGAAGCGACCGCAATAGCAAAAGGTAATTGATGTGTAAATGTTTTCAAGATTGTTCTTCTTCAGAGAAATACAATATTGATGAAACTAGCAGAATAAGAATTCAATATACCAAACATGTCAGATTTTGGTTTTAGCCATTTTTATTAAGTAAGTGATGTTTTAACAAAATAAGGGCTCGAAAAACGTGCGTGTGTGCGTTTTATTTAACTTATTTTGTGTTCAATCTGATTTTGACCTATCACTGACAATTGCATTATTCTAGTCGTTATTTTGGAAATAAAACTTCCCAGTTCGCTAGACTATTCAAATATATGGTAGATGTAGCATACATTTGTGTACGTGATGTATTCTTGTGTGATGTCTATATATCTTACTCATCTGAAATCTAAATACAATAATCATTGATTTAACAAAAAAAATAAAAAAAAATAAAAAATAAAAAACAACAACAAAAAACCCGACATTTCTCAATCTAGTCAATCTTACTGGATAGAAAATTAAATTGAAATCTGTACTGAAAAAGTTTACGTATCGTGAATCGTAATTGAAACAATTATTCCGTATCAAATGCAGTTTTCCACAAACATAAAAATAAAAAAGGCTTTGCCATTTTATCTAATTATCTGAACTAATTTACAATTTCATCCTCTGTTTCAGATAACGTATGTGTCACGGAACAATGGTTGTGTTTTAAGGATGAACGGATTTCATCAGCAATGAACTACAATAAAGGCTTAATATTTCGTGACCATTAAAAAAAAAATGCATGAACGAGTTTAACAAAAACATTTATTAATACATTATAAAAGCACAATAAGACACTAATGGTCTCACTACACAGTCAGATCCCACTATATAATCTATATTAAACAGTGTCTGCCTGTTTCACTATAACTTTTTGCTAAAAAAATTTTAAAAGTTTTTTTTCTGGAGAACGAATTTATTTATACCTAAAAATGCATATAACTGGCATGTTGTTTTTTTTAAATGCAGTTGAGTCTGTCACTTCAGTTTTTATTAAAAGCAGCCCATGCTTGTTCCAAAATACACCCGCCTTAAAATCAAATAAAACTCAGTTCAAAATACCGTCTCTTTGTTTTGTTTTTATCCTAGATATTTTACGTGCGGTGTCTTTATTATTTCAGCAGTATACATAGAAAGGCACACTTGCTTAAAAAATCTCGAGTATGTATGCAGACCAATATTTTTTTTCTATTTTCAAAACTGAGGTGGCACTGTTATTGTTATATATAAAGAACTATTAATATATACTGAACGGAACATCTAACCCGCCACTTTTGTATTTCCAAAATCTTCGTTAAAATATAGACTAGCCCTATTAAATGTTGTATATGCCATTAACAGACAATTGTGTATTTTTTTTACAACCTATATGTTCTTTCTTATTCAAGTCAAAATTTAAATGAAATTGCTTTGATACTTTGTGAGAAAATACAACAAATGTAAGGTATATAAAATGTCAGGTGGCGGGTTAGCTGTTCCGTCCAGTACACTTTTTTCGATGTGAAGTTCAGCTAGCTATGTAAATATGTCAACAGCATAGAAGAAAAGGTACACTAGCTTAACAAATCTACAATATAAATACCCCAGAATGTATGAAGATTTTCAAAACTAGAGAGATTCTGTTATTGTTATATATATATAAGCAACTAATAATACCTTTTTTTAAATGTGAACTTGCAGATAGTAAGACTTGAATATAACTATAAAAAGTCATTTCTAGGTGTTAATATGGATTTACTACTTGGACATTAATGAATTCTACCGCAAAACTATTATTATCGACGTCAGCTAATGTTTAATTTTTAAGTAATTTCATTTAAATATTTAGGTGTGTACATGTATACTTTTGGTCAATAAACATATTTTGTTTGATGAACATTTTAATTTCTGTGCATTTGTAGTGATAGTTCTACTACCAATAACTAACATTGTTTGAGATATAACTACTCAAAAGCATGCAACGTTTTTTCTCTCAATAATATTGACCTTTACAAATCATAAACTTATGTTGTTTGCGTCGAGATTCATTTCCATGAAACAGTTTGTTCCATAGTCACCAAATATTGTTTATAGCTGAAAAATAGGGCAGAATTACTCAAACATGCAACATGATTTTGATTACCTCGGTATCCTTATCCATGTATAATTTATAAACCCAAACATAATTTATCATGATATAGTATTGCATCTCGATTTGATTTACTTGTCTAGCCTTGGCCTTGCATTGATAGATTGACTTCCTCTTAGCTTAACGATGTGAAATAGCGATATAGTCAATAGATTTAATTTCGTGGAATTCGTTTGTTCAAAACATTATATAAATGCAGTATGCAACGTTTTTGTAACTATTACTGATTTGTGTGCCTTCAACTAACTCTATTGAATCAGCCTCAACAGTATTCACCTGAAATGCATTTAGTCAAAATGAAACAAACGGACCGGGCCAATACAAAATTACATCAATATGAATAGGATCTTGCACCTCACCTTTGGCGTCGCTTTCAACTGTTTTCAACAGGTGTCGGTATTTTGAACGTTGCCAAAATAGAGTATCATGCCGCCGACATATAGCATGTTACCCTACCCAGTCACATTATACTGACACTGGGACGACCAGACCTAGAACTGTCCTCTAAATGCTTAGCGCCAAGCATGGACGCTTCTAGTATTCTTTTTTAAATATTTGGTATGAGCCGGTGTAACATCAAATTTTGACCCCGTTGAAAAATGAACCCAATGGTCATTTTTCACTGTTGAAAATTGACTCGGGTCACATTTCAACATTAAATTCTGATCAAAACAGTCGTTGAAAACTGGTCAGTGTTAAATTTTGATCAGACATGGGGTCCTTTTTTAACGGTTTGTTAAATACTAGCAAAAGATCACATGACTGTTGTCGCATGTTGCAACAATTAAACATAAACCCTGGTAAGCTTTTTTCGATCGGTTGCTACGATTACAAATGTTTGTTATAGCAGTTAGTGATAATAAAAAAAAATAACAATTCCTTTTCAAATTGACATTGACAAAATCCATGCGAACCATTTGATATAATCATATCATTATATAATGCAAGGCAACTCCCTTTAATAACAGTGTACAATCTGCATTCTCGTTTATGTTTAAGCAGTTAAAATATATTATCATATTACGAAAAAGGTAATGAATTGCATCGAAAATAGGAAGGTATTGGTAGAAAAACAAGACTGTAAGACAGCGCGCTGGACTGATTCGCACTGCTTTGTCAATAAATATTAAAGACCTAACCAAGTTATATTTTTTTGTTACACTCATGCACTTTTCACACACAAGTGAGTGTTATTAAGTCCTGGGTTCTATATCTGTTTCTGAGTTATTAAACATTTTAAGATATGAAAGAAGTTGAACCAAGATGTTTGTTTGTGGTTAGTGGCTGACACTGCAACTCTTAGTGTAACAAAAATATTGTGTTACATTAATGGGCGATATGTGACATATTGTTGCAATATGTAATAAAATTAAGGAAATCATCTTCTCTATAATAAAGAATTACTACATATTGTAACACTCCAGGTCGTGTTATTAGATAGATGGCGAGCAAAATATGAAAACAAGATTGGATGGCATAGATGATTTATATAGACAACTAATTAACTCTCAGTGTCTCCAATAAGACAAGATTATAATTATATACACAATGATTAATACTGTTGTACGATAATAAGATTTAAAATGTACCGGAAGTGATGATGGACTTCGATGTTTGGAGTCTGGAACTTAAAGTAAGCTGAAATCTAAAGTTTCTAAGCGTTTATATAGACAAAAAGTCTGGACTCTGGCACTTGCAAACCAATCAAAACTGTGCATTTCGTAACACGTGTTCCTAGAATCTGGCTGATCTGGCAAATGACCGCCATGTTGCCAGATTTGATACACGAAAAGTTCATTTAACACAATAAAAACACAATTTCCATATCATAAGTTAGCATGAAAAGGATGTCACAATGTCATAGTTCAGATGCAAATCATGCAAGTTAATATTAAAACTTGAAATAAAGTAGAAATGAAGATGCCAGATTTGAGGTGGACAGAGTTTCAAATCTTCCCACTCTGGCAACTTTAACGGAGTGAAATTTAAATACGATTTTATATTTGAACATACACAGCATTATTTGAAGGTAAGACATTATTATAATTATTCTTAGTGAATAGTTAGCACCATACTTTGTATTTATAGGTTGGGAAAGCTTTACATTAGTCCCGAAACAGATATTCAATATGACTTGTTGACGGCGGAAATCTGGCTACAGATTTTTTGAAAGGTCATTCAATGATATTTTCATTTATCCTTAAAATCAAAGGCAATGAAACATGTTTAGATTGATTATACCTATGCTAAAAGTAACATGTAAATTTAAAGTATTATTTAATTTACACATATTATTAAACTATGTAGATATAGTAACTGAATAGATATTTTTGTTTACCCCACCCAGTGCCAGATTTCATGTCAAATCAATATTTGGATTTATGTTGATATTTCAATCTACAGTCATAAGGTGAGTTCATATATAGTAAATATGGATGAGTATGTATATAATCATTGTTGTTCCATGAAGAAATAGTCTTATTAATGAAATGCTCGTTTAATACAATGATTGTTTGTTGGTAAAAACAGACGTACAGTTGCAGTGTTAACAAGTGAGTCTTATTTTGATAGATTGTCAGCATGGTCAGGAGCTTATTCTGTTACAATATTTTGGCAAGTTACACAATTTATACAATTTATCTGTTTAATACTGATTCGTATTTTTATGCAACGTCCTTGAAATTGGGGGGTGGGTGGTGAGGGGGATATTGTGCTTCAAAATTTATTTTGTTACTTATTTTCTTACACTAATGTTTGCGGTTATAAATAACCCTTAGTGTAACAAATATATACTTATCGTCGAAATACGATTTTCTCATCAAATCACATCCATATAAAACTTATCAGCTTATAACTTGTGTAATTAAAAGAAAGCTACATAAAAGTTGATTTTAAGTGTCTAGAAACAGCGACATAATTTTTAAACTGTTTTTCAACCGTCCAAAACTACTAACACTAAACCCTACCCATTCGTATGTGCGGACGGACGAACATGGACAACACCATATGCCCCCATTCCATAGCAGGGATAAATAAATTTCTAGTTGAACAAACATTGTTACCCTAAGTGAACCTGTGAACATGTACCAAACATACGCTTAGTCTAACAATTACACTAAGGGTTGACACGGCGACCCTTAGTGTAACAAAACCCATTACGTTTGATAACACGAGGGCGCAGTGTAGTTTAAAATATATTGCATATGAGGTTACAGAGATATGTGCATGATATCAAGATGCACGGAAAACTTTAAACCAAAAGTTATTTAACTTGATTGTTTGATAACCCTGAAGACTGGTGAAGTTTCAAATCAGTCTAGTAGGTGGATACAGAGATATTTGCATGATAGTAACTTGCATGCACAATTTAAGCCGAAAGTGTGACGCCGATGCACGGGAGACGGAAACACAGAGAGAGAGAGAGAGAGAGAGAGAGAGAGAGAGAGAGAGAGAGAGAGAGAGAGAGAGAGAGAGAGAGAGAGAGAGAGTTGATATAGGAGTGCTTCATCGCATTCTTAACTTGTGAAAATACAATAACGCTAATGAAAGGTAATTTAAACAAACATCATTCCTATATCACACGTGTTATCACCAATGAAACAACCTATATATAGCATATCGGCCGTTGTTATATATAGCGTATATCAACATTTTCCGGTTATAATTCACACTTGATATCTACGAGAACATCCGAGTTTTCAATCTTGAAAAGTGGTCCGGCCGACAATTCGGTCAGTTTCCAATTGTTGGTGATCAGAGGGTCAATTTTTCACGTGTGGGTGGGTCATTAAATAACGGTCGGGGTCAGCTTTCAATGTTAAAAATGGATCACTCATTCGTTGAAATGTGACCCATGGGGTCATTTTTCAACGGGGTCAAAATTTAATGTTACACCGGCGGGAGATCATACCCATGCCCTTTTACTAGACCACACTGCGGTAGTATGTTGTTAGTGACTTCATATAAGCCAAGTTTTAGTCACGATGGCAACCATTGTAGCAATATATGGGTCAGTTTGAAATCATTTCAATCACTACATCAGATATTCATAATCCGCATGATTCTGTCATAGTCCCTATATAAGAGACTGTTTTAGCCAGTATATTTTATATTTTTAAACAAATTATAGAATAATAAAACAGCTCCGTATCAATTTAATAGTTATGTTTTAATTTAATTAGTAAGGAAATATACTTTATTTATTGAGCTACGTTTATTACTTTTGACAGTATCTAAAGAAGATGACATAGGTTGGGTTGATTTTAATGTGCAATTTCGGTGCATATAATTTTGAAGAAAGCAAAGATATTTTTTTAGTTTGAAAGTAAGTCAGTGTCGTATGGAAGGACGGTTGTTCAACCACGACATAACTTTGAAAAGTTAACCAACCCGGTGTAAATTCACTACGAATTCAACAACCGCTGTTGTACATATATCACGGCACTCGTAGGTAAAATTATATTGCCTTGACCTCTAAATGACGGCATTTAACCATCTAACATTTCACAAGTTATTTCATTCCGCTAACGTCATTCTATGACTGACGGAAACTATATTTACGCTGTCGCCATACTATAATTGACGGAAACTAATATTTACGCTGTCGCCATACTATAATTGACGGAAACTAATATTTACGCTGACGTCATACTATGATTGACGGAAACTAATATGTAATTAAAGCATTTTTTCTCCCTTCTTGTAGAGATTGTCCTAAAACATAAATGAAAAATGTACCATAATATTTATATATATGAGTTAAAACTCGTAAACTCGTTGGCACAAACTATATAAAATGTTAAGCCGAACATCCGAACGAGTCAAAAAGAGTAAAAACTGGTTTCCCTAGTTGATATGGTTAGACTATTCTTATGCTAATTTCCGTCACTGATCGACTCTATTTGTTACGTATTTTGGGAGCAGTCGCTGGAGAGATGTAATGTAGGGAGCAGTAATACTTTGAATGAGTAAAGTATAAATTGATTTTATCATTTGCATACGTGTTTCCTTCACATCCTAATAATAACAATTTTGAATATTATATAAAATAAAATGTCAGGTGGCAGGTTAGCTGTTCCTTTCAGTATATTGTGCTTGCTGTTTAGCCACATACACATTTATATTTCCTAATTTATATTTAAGATTTTCAAATAATGGTATATTTACTGAATGAAGTGTGTAATATCTAATAAAAGAATCCCTTGGAAATCCTAAAGGTAACCAATTAAAAGAAAATAACAGCATTGGAGTCAAAAGCCATTGCGAATTTAATCTTTCCAAAGCAAACCTTTTTACAACTCTGATTGGCATATTGTGAAAATTGTGCTATTTCGTAATACCGGTATCTGAAGCATATTAATCAAATATTAACAGAAAACATTCAATCACCAAAGTTTTGTATTAACAGTGGCATATTTCAAACCAAAATCACATTTTCATAATAGTTTAAGTTATATTTTACCTGGTGCATTAATTAGGTTAAAAAAGATTAAGTCATGAAAAAATACATAATTATTTAAACGGCATCATGATGATAACTATAAAACAGTTTCGTTATTGAACAAAGAAAACGAAGGAAAAGAGGATGGTAGAATCGTTTTTGTTGTTTTTGATATCATTGATTTTAGAATACACAAGAGGATGGTAGAATCTTTTTTTTGTTGTTTTTGATATCATTGATTTTAGAATACACAAGAGGATGGTAGAATCTTTTTTTTGTTTTTTTTTTATATAATTTATTTTAGAATACACAATGCTATATGCATACAATAGGATATTTAGATATAACGTATATGTTATAGAACGGAGAAACATATATTAGGAGTTGTTTTCCCCCATTTTTATGGTGACAATAGCAAACACAAGTCACACAAATCACATTTAATTAAACGTTAACACATGCCTAGAGGTTATAAGTATTCATTCTGCTGATCAAAACTGAAATATAGAAAAAAATAAAGAATATTTCTAATAATGTTCCGTTTTGTCTTTACATATCAATTCAATATTGTATAACGTTTAATTGGTTCTATAAAAACATCAAAACTAGGTAGATATTTTGTCTTGTTCAATCTGCTCTAGTCAATATATATCCTGCATATCCAGATAAATACGAACATAACATTATCTTCTAAAGACGAAACTCAGAACATAAATTTGTGGAGTGAAAATCGATAACTGTCCACTATACGGTCCGTGCTTGAAATCCAGCCAATCGGCAGTGTTTGACCTTTAATGGAACGTTGACCTGGGGAAAATGTACTTGGTGACAAGTGAATCTTGGAAGGAATTACCCAGGCTATATGATATTCATGTGGTGTAGGGTAAAAAGCTGTTTCCTGAGTGCAACAATATTCTATTAAAATAATAGTACCTATTCAAAATAAGTTACTAAGAATAATGATTATAATCCTGTTTCCTTTGTACATAACGGCCCAGTTTAGGGTTATAAAATAAACAACAGATTATTAAAAGATTTGTACAATATATACAGCATTTATAATAAAAATAATATATTATTGCATTTAGGATAGAGCTAATTGTGTAGTTGACAACAGGTTTTGTGATATGATATGGCCGGATCTTATGGAAATCCGTAATTAAGAAACTGACCAATTGTGCGGTAGCAATGAATTGACCAATCATAGGGTAGGTGTTTATTCAGTCAGAGAAAGATTTTAGAGAGGAAAGGACAGTCAGTTAGAAGGTAGCCACGAGAAGTGTAACATGTCCAGTGTTTTAGTTTTAGACGAGCGTTAGCGAATTTAAAATGTTAGCTTTGTGACTTACGAACTTATATGCGAAATACATAAACAAGTGAATAAAATGACTTTATATAAAACCACCATGTTTGAGTGTCTGTTATACAACATAGTTCGATGTCACTTATTTACGTTTAATGTATTATTCAGTACTAAATAGATTGAATAAAACATTTATCTAAGCCGTGTTCTATATGTGGTCAACCGCAGCATGTGACCATCTTTGACGCTTGTAACGCTATGTTATATTAGATATTATTATATAATCT
This sequence comes from Panopea generosa, assembly GCA_029582155.1. Lineage (NCBI taxonomy): Eukaryota > Metazoa > Mollusca > Bivalvia > Adapedonta > Hiatellidae > Panopea > Panopea generosa. Next base: position 34,154,791 of record CM055897.1, on the reverse strand, counting down.
ATAAATAAATGAATCCTTATTGGGCCAGAATGATCCCTCATTGAACAAAACACTATAATTATGATATAGTTTTTACATTGGGTTTTGCAAAACTGTACGTAAAATTACGATATACCAGGGTTACTAAAAATAGCCGCTGGGAATTCCAAGTGTAAGCCGAACGCAACGATGAAAACTGAGATTTTCCAAATGCGGAGTTGTTTACATATGGCTGTCAACAAGAGATTCGCGTCCGATTTCACCAAAATTATCGATAATAAAGATACCGATACGACAAAATGACAACAATCAATTAATATATTTCGCCATTATTTACGAGAGAAACAATTGAATGATTAGTTTAAATATAAAGATAACAAACATTTATCAATATGTGTCCTTGGCCGAGTGGTGTTAAGACGATGCAATATTTTTCCCCCGCAATGGTTTGAATCTCAAACGGGAAATTTTTGTTTTTTAAGTTAAAATTATTTCATTTTTTTCTATTTAAATAATACTCGGTCAATATCATTTTTTTCTGGTGCAAAGCACATCATATTGCACAGCTGAAAAGTCCATAATTGTATAATAATGCATTTTGGGCTATTTCAAGACATATTTTATTGTTTATTCCCATTTTCATAATTTTGGCCAATATCTTAAATTTATTGTTAGAAACAAGTGGAGTTTGGTGGCAATGTCTATGATAACTGTGGTACACATATGGCGCATTTAATTTTATGCGTAATTTCTCTAACAGTTCTGGGTAAGATTATTTGATGACACTTGATATTTAGATCTGTAATTGCCTTGTCGGAACTTATCTCCCCTTTATTTATTGATTGTATATTGTCTTGTATATTGCGTATTACTTCATGATAAAGGGATACCGTATATATAAATAAAAGGGTCTATAAATTCACTTATATGGAAAAGGATTTTAATTACTTTAATGAATCTGTAATTTTATAGGTCGTGTATTTAGCCTACTTTTGTGTTTTTTTAAGAATAGGTGGCCATTTTGGAGTGCTGCATTTGTTTGCTATTAACATAATTTTAAATAATGTTAACAACTCACTCTGTACTAAGTTTTCGGTCCACTGACCTTTATAAAAAAGCACTAAAAAAACAACAACATAAATGCAGCTATGTAGCATCCATTTTGACAACATTTGTTTTGTTATAATAATGTGACGTCATATCCTGTTAGAATAACGTCCACCATTGTTAGTTTTTAGAAATGATAATAATATTGGTGATGTTTTGTTCTTTGCTAAACTAATAGAGCTTTTAAATGTTCTGCTGGCATATGTTCCTGCCATATATGTCTAATCGTACATGAAGGTTATTAAAACATATACAAGTCACGCTCAAAGTATTCGTGGGTAGAACCAGCACTAAGCCTATACAAAAAAAGTATCTTGCTCAAGGACATCACACAAAGCCGTGACGAAGGATCGAACCCACGAACTTCCAAAATCATGGATTCTCTATTTAATGTATTCTCTGTGTTGTTCGATGGTCACTAAAAAAATATATTTTAAAGAGAAATCAATCGATCCAATATAATACAGGGGGCGTACATGAAAAGTAGTTTATGGGGAATACAAAGCATATGAATTCCTATTCACCATCGGTGTAAGCTCACCATTGGTTTCTTTCCTATTGCTATTGTGAATGAAACATTTTAAGGGCTTGTCATTCATAGAAAGACCAAAATCACAGACGGGGAAACTTATATTATATTGTTTATTGACATCTGCAGTGCCAAAATATTATAAGAAAAGCAGGAGTCATTTTTCATCCAAGAAATTATTTCAATATGTACACTGTTGAGAAACAAAGTAAAAGTAGACTTCAGAAATTATGTATTCATACCCCAATTTCCAAGCATCCATATTTTTATGAATTAACAAGCATGACAATCCTTTTTAAAATGTTCAATATACATCAAAAATGCCATTCAAACGACACAATGAGTGTTAAAATAAGAAAAACTGCATTTTTAAATAAAAACTAAAACGGATTATTTATCTCCGCCATTAAGCACTTCCTGTTTCTAATTGGTGTGCTATGCCTTAAACACATAATAATATATTTATATGTCAATAAATTGTAACTTAGCAACCGTTTATATAAATACTCAATATAAGAAGTGATCTTGAACACTACATGAATAATCACGGATTCTTTTGTCTTTAATACGGGGAAATACTCTAATGAGCACCCGACATGGGGCAAAGCTCATCTTTGTCCGCCTACAAACGAAATAAAGGAGGTAATACAAACAAAAATGAATATAATTTAAGTGAAAATGTTTCTTGTGTTCTATGGCGGCTGCAAATTGTTGGTACGTTAGTAGATCCTAACCATTTGGAAAACGCTGATCAAGTTACGTAAATACATAGTGAAACTGAATTTTATTTTTTTTAAAAAGTATTCTTGTTAAAAAGAAGGTATATTACAATAACATAAAAAAATAGATCGATGTGTTTAATGTTACGTTACAGAAAGCAGTCATCGTGCTTAAAATGTTAAAAACTGTGATAGCAAAACTGTTCGAATTTTTAATTTTGCTTGGTTGTGTAGGCAGTTACAATCATCGATGCGGCATTTCAATTTTTTTTTATTTTGTTGGTTGATTGACTGATTGTCTATAGTCTCAATAGTCAACAATTATTATTAGAAATGTTTACGAGGTGACAAAGTGTATTATTTTATGATATACTGTAAATAATGTATTTTATTACAAACAAAGAAGACATACAAGACAAAGTGTATTATAATATGATATAATGTAAATAAAGTATTTTATTACAAACAAAGAAGACTACCAGACAAAGGTAGCAATGCAACGTTACTAAGATTTGATTTAAAGACATAAAATGTAAAAGCTAGGGCTGTGCATTGGCATTTTTTTTCATTTGCGATGCGTATCGCGAATCTTCATTTTCAGAACGATACGTATCGCTATACATATTACCTGTGAAAATAAAAGGCGATGCGTATTGCAATATTGAAGTTGCGATGCAATGCGCATCACGATACTAATTTTTAAACGGTATCTTATGTAATCCCCATGATTGTTTAATAAGGTGTATGTAATAACTATGCTCGTATGCAACTTAAAAGTATTTTTATTAACAGAAAACAACAGAACTTATCACACTGCATAACTGCGACAGTGATGAAATAAAAATAGTGGTATAGTACATGATGTGAAGGAGATGCTATCCGTAATATTCGTCACGTGTTTAACCAGTTTATATCCAAAAAAACATCTTGCTTTTTAAACAAAAACGTTCTTTTTTGTTTGTTAGTTTTAATCAGTTAGTTTTTATGTTTTATCAAGAATGGAATTGCGATGCACGGTATCTGACAATCGTATCGATGCATCGTAGGTCTAAAGAATGCATTGCATCGCGATCTATTGAAAGTTTCATTTAACACCCGATACACACATCGGCAGAAAGATGAATCGCGATCCATCGATGAATCGTTACACCTCTAGTAAAGGCAACCATTATTTCGCCTAAAATTAAAACGGAGGTACGCACGTGTCCCTTCGAGTACATGTCACGATAACGGAAATGCATGTGAAGTTTCGTTGAGACAGGTCTAGTAGAAAGTGAGATAGAAGCTTTTTAAAAAAACTTTTCCCGAATTTCCTAACTATACAAGAGACTATAGGTCTGGCTAAAATCAAACAGAAGTTGTCTCATTTGTACAGACAATGACATAGTAGACACAGAAAGTGGTTTAGTTGACATCAAAGCTGTGTGCCCTAAATTAGACTGCCATCGATCAACGCCAACTGTCGCATGCTTGGTTTGGTTCTCTGAACCTTGACTGGTACTCGGTCAAATAGATGCGATGGCAACGCTGGAAGCATATTGGGTCAGAGAACCAGACTACTCTGAACCAACCAATCAAGGACAACACCAGATTAACTTTTGAACAAACAATGACGATGGCCCTGACAAGTTCAATCTAGCATGCGTACAATTTTATTGATAACATTAGTATAAAATCTTAGCACACGTGCAATTCTTTGATAACAAATGGCCCACGCCGCTCATCTTATTAATTGCAAATTTGGAATGGATTAAACCTATGAAGAAACATGGAAAAATAAGAATACTAGTAAGCTGCTTTTCCCATGTAAAAATGAACGTTCACTTACTAGGCCCAAAATGTAGCCTTCCGAAGCCCCTTTATTTGAATTAACTTAAAACCATCAGTTTACTTATATGTAGATCATTTATACCAGATTGAACACATTTAACTGATCAGTTCTTGAGAAAAAATATGTTTGCAGTTTCAAAATGGTATTCATTTTTGAGGCCCTTCCATTGGTTTTTGGAGATCTGGTGAACATGGCCAATTATTTTTTAGAGATCTGGGCAACATTGACCATCACTTTAGGGATACAGGAATCAAGTCCTAATTTTAGAGATCTGGGGGAAATAATTTTGGGGAACTATGGTAAATACTTTTGGGGATATGGGGAACAATGGCCATTACTTTAAGAGATCAAGGGAACAGGCACCTTCTTGAGGGGCCTCATTTTTGGGTGCTTGGTGGCCCAATATGAATGTTAAATCCCCTTTAAAGGGTCCAATCTCAGTTGTTATGACCAAACAATACGCCAGATTTCAAGATGATTAACATAAATAGATGGCAATAAGAGCATTTATTGTTTTCCCATAGTATCCCTACGTAAGAATAAAAGTCCCCCTTACTGGGCCCAATATATAATTTCCCCTTCATCTGAACAAAACTGATACTAATGAGGATATTTTTTACCAAATATGAACAAATCTGGGTCGTCGGTTCTTGAGAAGATTTTTGAAAATTCTCTATTTTATCTCATTTTTTTGCCACCTGTTGGTCACTTAAAAAATCTTTTATTATGCACCATCTAAAATAGATGAGCACAACATCATTTCCTGTTTTTCTATAGAATTCATGTGTAAAAATCGGAGTCCCCTTACTGGCCCCCAATGGACCCTTGAAACTCATAGGGAAATGGCATTTTTGTAAAAAAAAAAAAAGATTCCGGTTCTTGAGAAGAAGATTTTTAAATTAGAATTTCCTTATATTAAACTGATAATTCGACTCTTTGACTTTGAGTAACCGTGAGACAAAATTATTAGGTGATATTACATGCACAATCGCGAAGCTACAGGTATTGTACTTTCGGAGAAAAATAATTTTTAAAATTAGATTTTTTTTTAAAAAAAAAATGATAAGCCTCTTGGGCGGGGCCATATTTGACCCCAGGGTAATGATTTGAGCAAACTTGAGAGAATTTCATTTAACAATGCCTCATACCAAAATTGATGAAAATTGTTGACGAACGGACGGATGAACGACTAAGGTGAGTTAAAACAGAAACAAATGAGTGACAATAAACAGAGCAGCTGCAGTGGAAAAGTGTATTAATTCACCCTGTGTATAAATAGATAAACATATAGTGTTTTAAACATATTAAATATAACTATAACATAAAAAATAATAGTTGTAATAAAAACTCGTTCTGTCAGGACAGAGTAAAGAAAGTCAGTGAAATACGTATTTCACTGCAATAGATCTAGCAATATACAAATTAAACCCACAAAACGTTATGCATATATGGACTAATCAGTACATGATTGGTTTCTATAACAATGTTAACAATAGGGTGATTGGATAACGACACTAAATCGAGTTCATCATCATCATCATCGTCATCATCATCAGCAGCAGCCGCAGCCGCAGCCGCAGCATCATTATCTCTAGTAATCGCATTCTCTGGAAGAGTATTCTCGCTTTGTGGTTATAATACTGTGATATTAAAAGAAGGTATAAACATCAACGGTGAAACTAGAGATGGTACGCAGTCTCCCAAATGCTGACTGGAACCTTTCGAGTGTGGGATGGCTGACACATTATTATGGTTATCCAATTATCAGAAGCCATTGATTTGATCTGAAGTATACACATGCAGACGTTCCCCAAGGATTTGTACTTGGACCTCTATTATTTTTCATCATCGCTGATTCAAAATTAAGTCTAACTATGCTGTATGCAGACGATAGCTCCTTATATTTTATTGCAACTTTTACTCAGCGTCTTTAAGGTATTATTAACTATAATCTTGATACTATTCCAAATTGGTCTGAACAGAAATGTCTTTTTTAAAGAAAACCTGACAGACTGCGTAATATTATATGTGAAAATAGTTCTTGTAGATATTCACAAACATCTTTTTAAACTATGATCAGATGTAAGTGGTCAACGCACGTTGAAAACATATTACGTTTTACTTCTAAGAAAATAATACACATTATGGTGCATTTAAAATTTACTATTGAAAGAAATGCACTTTATCAAATATATATATCATATGTACGTCCAATTCTAGAGTACCCTTCATTAATCTGGGACAGTTGCACAGTGTACCTCATTTGACAAACAATGGAATCGCTTCAATTTTCAAAAATGTGTCTTTCTTATTAGTTAAAACAAAATAATTTTAAGTTCGTTTTTAATGTTCAAGAAGTTCGTCATCACTGCGCATGGGTGAATGACATAGCACAGACTCCGCCCTTGTTTCAATTCTGAACAAACCATGTACAAACTACAAAGCCGCGCGAGCTATGCTTAGAAATGGCCATAGCAAACGTTAACTTTCAAACGTAAATCATCTTAGGTTTTAACGTAGCTCCTCCCAGAGTTAGTCAAATGACGTTTAACACTAAGTCATTATGTAAAAAAATAACAAATTAAGAAACCCAAAATGAACACTTACTATTACTTAAATCAATTCGAAGTAATCAGAAAACTGATAGCCTCGGGCTTTAAAATATTCATATACCTTCCAAATTTTATTGATATTAGTGTAATGTTCGGTTTGTCTTATGCAACATTTGTTTTTAGAAAATGACATAATACAATGTCCACAATTATGTTTTATTGTTTTGTTTGCTGATGCTTGCATATGTTATATATCATAAAATACATAAAAATAAAATTCAAGGGATAAACAGTAGTTCATACTGCGTATGATCATTTTTGGCGATGCAACACTTGATCACGACGATATAGACGATTCAGACAGTGCTGTGATGTCTTTGGCATAAAGCCCGGCTACAAACTACAAAATGCGCACGGTTCTGTTTGATTTGACATATTGAAAACTACTGCAAATACGTATCTCTGAAATTGTCGTATTTACCGAAATTCTGTATTTTTGGCTAGAAATGAAAGTTATATCACTCATCACTCAATATAAGCCTTAATGTGCAATCAGTAATAATCCGCTCTAATAAAGCAATATATTGGCACAAAGTCATTTTGCATGACTGATAGTCATTTTCGTCGCTTGATTGTCTGAAACTGACCTCCACATGTGACGTCTATTTTCATTAAATGAAGAATATTTTATTCCTGAGAAATGATTGATTAAATAGTTAGCCATCGAGGGCTAACAGACGATTCGTTAACCTCGCCACTCTTTCTGGAGATCCCGGAAGATTAACCAGCACACCCATCTCCGCCAGTGACTGATAACTTTGAGAATGTCTTTCTCACTTGACCCAGCGGTGAAGGACGAATGATAATTAGACACAGCGTCGTATATAAATCATCACGGAGACTGTGGCCGGTAACTCGAACGCATGACCCCTGGATTGTTAGTCAGACACGCTACCGCCTGAGCTAACCGGACCTGGCTTCGAGGAAAGACAAATTTGCATCTATTCTTGAAATACAATCCAATCTATATGACAGACATATTGTTTATAATTTTAAACGAATGGAATATTGACAGTAATAGAAGGTTTGTAATTTTCTGTCAATGTACTATCGGAAAAAAATCTACGTATAGGTTAGAAGTTATGTGGAATTTTCTAAGGAATTACCAGTACGCGTACATTGTTATATTTCATACAGGGCCCACAATCCGAATCAGCACCTGAACATTTGTGACGTTCCTTATATATGTAAGATGCGTTGAAAGTGAACGCAGCCCTGATTAAAATGGTAGCTAAACGTTTTCCTGTTCCCCGTATATAAGTATATGTCACATTTAACCGGAATGCGGCCGGGTCAGCTGCAACCTGTCCGGGTTTTAGCATCACTTATAAACGGTGTCGATATAGAATAGTATCCGTTGGAAATAAAGACAAGTGAGTTAAAAGATGTGATGAACATCATATTTGCATGTTTATATCATTCACGGTTTTAACTTTAATTTAAGTGTACATCAGTATTTGCTATGTTTGTATGTATAATACGGTACAGTTTGTCTTGCAATATTTATATGTCGGTTTGAAAAATGTGACCGACGGTGTTAGTGTGAAAATTGCACGTGCAATTGTTTGGTTATTGTTATTCGAATAACAAAATAAATGTATATTTTTAACTTCTGTTTTAAATCTCTGTTTCATATGAGCTCACACGTATTTGTTAAAAATGAAAAACAACACATTTGGAACAAAGCATAACAGTGTTCTCATTAGGAGCTGCTGCAAAGCCCGTTTAAAAGATTTATGGGCCAATTATATACAGTATACCGCGATATACCTATTACCGCGAATGCCCGTATAAAAACAGTCTGGGAAGACATGCATAAAGCTCCAACTTCCATTAGCTTCGGCATTTGTTTGCATTTCGTATCGGCAACTGTTTATTACTCAGCATACTTGAGTAACCTTACTACTGTTTATTACTGACGCCATTCTTTACATGGTTGAAAAAAATTTAGACTCGCGTTATTAGTTATGACCAGTATAAATCTTGCAAAAAGGTTATTATACCTGCTTCAGATTCTGATAATTATTGATATGTTACATAAGCCACCCATGAAGTAGGAGGCAAAAAACATTATTATATAATGTCACTCTATCCTTCTATCCTTGTGTCCAGTTATGGATAGGCCTAAAACTTATTTCAAAATGGATGTAAGGCAATTTGTACCCTGGTTGTTTCGTACCCAAGTCAGTTTGTACCCAATCCAGGATGTTTCATACCCTAGCCCTGGTCGATTTGTACCCTAGCTCTGGTCAATTCATACCCTAACCGATGTTGATACCTTCCTGATATAATTTATCTTGCGCTTGTACTAATGGCCATTGTTGGTTACAGGATATCTATAATTATGCCGACATTAAATAAAATTGATTTGATTTGAATGTTATAACTCTAGAAACAATGACATTTAGAGAGAAATAATCTTAAAAGTTTATATATTTTTGTCATTTTCAAACTTAAAATGGCTTAAACATATATTATTAATATTTCTAATTAATTTTGAAACAACTTTGTATGATTTTATTTTCAGTGTTTTTTTTCACCATTTTGGGAAGATGACCCATACCCTTGGAATTGGGAATTTTAGCGGCATTTTCATTTACATTGGGAATTGTTTTTGCATTAAATATATTTATATATTTATAAAAAGTGTACACTTGCTTATCAGGCCATTTAATTAAATAATCAATGTCATACTAAATTCAGAATGGGGAAAACTTTCTTTGTTTTATCAAGGAAGTATGGCAAGTTTCAATTTACATTTTTGAAGCTTTCAATTGGGAATTTTTACCATTCAATTGGGAAAAAAAGATACTATTTGCCATTGGGAATATGACCCAATAACGGCTATAAAAATGGCCGAAAAAAAACACTGATTTTAACAATTATTTCAAGGTTTTATTGTATTTCTATGAATAATTAAAAAAAAAAATTGGTTGATATAAATAATAAGTGTGTAAACTTTGTATTTGCAAAATAAACACTTTTAGGAAAACCATTTTATTTCTGTGTAAGTGGATAAGTTAAAACTACAAAATATCTCGGCCTTCTCCCCAGGCCATTTAAGCACAGGGGCACCCCAGCACTTGAATGGCAGAAATGGTATGACCCCAGCGCTTGAAATCTTAAACAATATGTTTCAAAAGCTTATATCTCTTTAAATCTTCATTTTGCTTACCATATCTTTTCTTATTTTAATGTAAAAAATGAAACATACTTTATCTAATGACTTTGACTGATAAATTTATACTAATTTTACTCTTATAGATGTAAATCTATTTTGATGAGTGCTCAAAACATTGCTCGAAAATGTTTTTTGGCAGACCCTTGAGTGTGTGCGCTCATACCCCAGCTCTTGAATTTCAACTTGTGGAGAACTCTGTATCTTACCTTTCTTGATATATATAGTTTTTTATTAATTTTATTTTACCTTTTTAAATATTTGAATTAAACACTATCACACTTTAGCCCATTTTCGGAAGCAACAATTTAATTATGGCTGTATGTGTATTCTTGTTATCAGTATGTATCAGTGCCTTGTGTCATAAGTTTATTGGTCCTATAACAGCAAGGGGCCCACAATAGTTTGAATTTATAACATTTGTCTTCATTCATGGTAATGAATTGATTCAAGGAATTTGAGAGAAAGCTATCGAAACTGGCGCAAATATGCAAAATCTTAATGTTATACCAGTTTACCCATTACTCTTTTTGCGGATCGTCTGCTAAAAATCAATATTTTGTCTACTACAGGTAATCACTATCTGGAATTGCTGGAAATTAAGGAGTGATACTGGCCGATACTTTCGTAACATATCGACAGTCTCTCGTATTTTTGTTTTACTGTATTAAATTCATCAGCCCTATTTAAAATAAATAAAACCGTGAATAGGAATGTGAAGAATAATACTATGAATAAAGAAATATATGATTATAAGATAAGATATATTTTAAATATTATGAGAAATTCATAGGAATCATAAATACATTTGATCGAACTTGTTTATTAATTTCAGCAGGATTTTTATTTTAGATGAAATGGTAACGTAATTAAGTGTAATCAGCGAAACTAAATTATAAATATAGATCTATAATGCAAAAGATATATGAAAAACAAGATAAATGATAGAAACAGCTAGAGTACTGGTATAGCTTTATATTTTTTCGAGTGAATTTGAAAGCTGATATATAATTCAATTGTTATATTTTATTTCTATGTATATAATTTTACTGTTCATTATTTGTGAAATTAAGCATTTAGTAAGTAAATTTGGATACCAGGAGTTATTTTCATATAGAAATGCGTGCTAGCTTACACGGATGACTTTTGTAGAGGTCTTGCTTACACTATAGAAATGTACCGAAGCAATATTATATAATGAAAAGTAAAAATATTGAAGTTAACATGAATACATGTTTAATAGTGTAATATCAATGGCTTTAAAAGCATCTAAATAACTTATTTAACTACAATGCATTGTGCAGAGAACTGTATCCAAATATATAACCGAAAATGTGACTACCGGTATGTATGAATATGCAAAAAGAAAATTGGCAGTTTTTTTACAGGTGTCTCTTGCAGATTATATTTTCCAACAGTTAAACTGCAAAAAACTTTTTTCCACTAAAATAGGGAGGAAGTGTAAAAGTAAACTATTATTCTTTTTAATAAAGATATCATGAAGTATAGATATAGAATTGGACAATAACTTTGGGTAATTAACTACTCAAAACTGTAATTAGGATTTTTTTCTCGCTCGTGATCTATGTAAAGTAAAAAATATACACTCATCATTTTTCCGATAGGTTAAAGGTTCATTAAACTTCCGAAACGGTCATATTTAGTTTTAATTTAAGTCAGTTTTACTCTTCCAGATGATTGAATACTTGTTTATTTGATCACTAAGAAATTTTGCAAGCAAAAAAATAAATATAGAGAACATTTTTAGTACATAATTAAGAACAGGTTTTTGTTTACAAATTAATGCCTGTCTCTTTCCAATAAACACCTTCAGCAGAAAACGGGGAGTTATAAAGCTTGTTCGGAAACGCGTCTGTCGGTAATATATGATCAATTCACTTCAGAAAGATACATGGGGAACAGTAGGGATGCAGTTAAAAATTAAATAACAGCTTGCAGTTAGATATTTTTTAAGAACATCCCCTTAATTGCCCTCAGTGTATCAATGAATTGGAATCCAGGAGCTTATTTATTGCACGTTAACAAGCGATAAATTGTTCACATAATATTAAAAACAAAATTACTTTTTTAATAACCGTACTAAACAAACCACATTTGGTAGCCTCTCAATATTGACTACGATAAAGTGATTACTGACATAATAGCATGTGCCATAGTATCATGTGTTTATGTAAGGGAGGATCCTGAGCAAGAGTTACTGAGACCAAACTAGTATTCTGTACTCATTGTTTATTAGTGCGTATAAGTAATATCGTACTATGTTCGATACAGTTTTATTGGAGACATCAATATATTTTAAAAAGAAAAAGAAAACCCAAAACAATACATAATATTAGTGAAGTCAGAACTTTTCTAATCTTGTTACATTATCTAACGGTCTTAATCTGCACACTTCCACTGCAGTATTCATTTGTGTACTTCCGAACACTGGTGGAGGTTCAGTCGAAAAGCAACCGAGTCATTATGGAATTACAAAAATGTAAACAAAAGTTAAAAGCTCGGTAAGAAATACATATTATTTAGTTAGTTATTTTCACCTTTTTTAAAAACAGTCACTAGTGAGTCTACAGGAATGGTTTTAGCAATACTATAAACACATTTAATTAAAATCATTTTTGTTATAACCGTGGCGTGGTCTAGTAGTAGAGCGTCCGCCTCACATGCGGAAGGTCATGGGTTCGATCCCCGGCTGGGTCATACCAAAGACTTTAAAAATGGTACTAGAAACTTCCTCACTTGACGCTCAGCATTTAGAGGAGATTCTAGGTCTGGTCGGCCCGGTGTCAGTATAATGTGACTGGGGGGGGGGGGGGGGGGGGGGTATCATACCATGTGTCTGCAGCATGATACTCCAGTGTGACAGGGCTCAGAATACTGTCTCAAGTAGACACCGTCGCGATATGACTGAAAAATTGTTGAAAGCGACGCTAAACACCATACAACAACTACAACAACATTTTTGTTATTATCAAAAAGTGTGCATTTCGGTAGTTTAATGAGTCTTTTAACACAGTTTGTGTATTGTGAGTATCATAATTCTGTTTAATAGCTATGAAAATGTGATTATCATGAAACATACAATGTTATAACACTTATATAAGGTTGGTTAAACTCCAAACTGGTGATATATTACAAACTTTTTTATTGACTTTCTAAGCGTTTGATATTTTTTCATGATGTCTGTACATTTTTCTTTAAAATGAAAGTAAAAATCAAAATTTAGCCTAAAAAAAAATGTACCCACATGTAAAATACTGGGCCGGAGCACAGCAAACAAATATTGTTTTAAGGATGACCTAATTTACCAAAATAATTTTCAAGATGCTAATTTTTTTCAATATTACATGTTTATGTACCAAATATGCATTCAACTAACTTAATACAGAACGAATGTAGAAACGCTCACATTTTTTATGTAAACAAAATGTATTTTCAAGACTCGTGTTTAGTTGTCCTGATTCTTATAATGCTTTACTGCCCATAACTAAAATTCTTAATGTTTCCCCAATTTTTGTGTGGACTAATCTTGTATGGTATAATAGACCATAATTTTTATGAAATAAGTGTTTCGATCTTTCAAGTATGCTGTTTTCCCTAGCTGTTTGTTATCAACAGAAAATTATAGCATCAAAACAATTGACTACCTGCACTGGTGATTTCTTTGGTAACCATACTACAAAGATTTCTAAACGTATAGCTCATCTATTTCTGAAAAGGGTGGTAGTCTAGTAGATAGAGTGTTTGCCGCTCACGCCAGAGGTTGTGGGTTCGATCCCCAGCTCTACCAGATGCCTCTCATAAAACAACACTCAGAACTGGTTCTACCTTGAAAGCGAACTCGAGAGCGATTTATATAAGCTCTTCGCTTTCATCGCAATCTAGCTAAATGTAATTAATATAAACTAACCAATTCTATGACTTTATATTGAAATGGAACAATCTGAGCAAGATGTTGGGAGAAACTTGAATAGTTTCTTTGCTTAAACTGAATAAAATTAGGATTAAATGAAAAAAAAATTAGAAAATAAAACATAGTGTAAATTTTTATAAGAATTGAATTTGGTCTATCATTGTTAAAATCCTTTCAGGACTAAAGACATTCCAAAAATACATACTGTAGTTCTGGAATACATACTGTAGTTTTGGAATACATACTGTAGTATTGGAATGTCTCTAGTCCTGAAAGGGTTTTAACACAGACAGAGAGTTTATGTTCGATTTGTTGCTAAAATAGTGTTCATTATTTTAATAAAACATGAAAAAATATATGATGTAATAGTTTACATAATTAGGTAAACAGAAGAGAAGCTGTATGTAGTTTACATTTCATTTGATAGAATTTTTATTTTTTTTTTTAATGGGGTTAACGCCATTTCAACACATTTCAGGTTAAATATGGCTTATCCTGTTTTACTTGTGGAGTAATACCTCAGACTGAGTCAGACTGAGTAGAACCACTGTTCTTTTGCAAGTACATGTAACTGACAAACTTTCTCACATAAAGTTTTTGGAGCGACTGGGACTTGAATCTATGACCTTAGCAGCGAGAGGTATTTAGTGACCTTGAGACAGCGTCTTAGACCACTTGGCCACAGAAGACCCTGATAGAATTGTATTGTACAGTAAATGTAACATAGTTTTGTACTTCTGTAAGTTGGTGTCTTGGTGTTTGTTTGAACTAATCTGGATCGGTAGGACTAATTTGTGCATTGGAGTTTTTGTACACATTGGAGCAAAAAGAACAATGGAGTCTCGAAATCATTATTACTTAATTTATTTCAGTTGTTTTCATCACATGTAGAAATTATTTTCCTATATAAAAGATAGTTTTTAAGAAAGAAAAATATTGAAAAAGGTAGTTATAATCCCATATGCACATGTATGTCATGCAAAATGGAGTTATGATTTTAAGAACCGGTAGTGTGAAATGGAATCCCTATGTGTGTATGTATTCACTTCTTCAAATAGTGCATATAATTAATCTTTATACTTTGTATATTCTGTTTTTCAGAATGAAATATCACTTCATTGGCAGTCCATTGATTTTTTCAAATAATTATGTATTCGATCACGGCTGTGCAAGTGTATTAATAGAACCAATATTTAAAGAGACATTCTTTTCTATTCATATATTATAAATATTGAAAATTAGGCAAAGAAGAAGGTTAATTGATGAAATGTATATCTTAAAAATTACAATTTCCATTTCCTGTGGGACACTCTTTGTATTATTTGTAAAAATATACTTTCTGCACAGTCATGTATGTTTTAGGTTTGTTCTGAAAAATGACACTTGTAATTTTAAATGTACTAGTTTAAAGAGACACATACCTATTAGGGTAAATTTTCACTTAACAATTTTTTGACAATTAATTATCTACAAAATACAAATACAAAATTAGAATATCCCACTTTGTGAAAACCATTAATTTTGCTTCTATTTCTAAGGAGTTATTGGTTACTTGTGGAGTTACCAGGGTCCCAGGAAACAGTGGTTAGGTTAACTGACCGTCTGTAAGCCCTCGATAGCATGAAAATGACACTCAATATACAATCAATCTAAGGGGTATAACGTCTGTAATCTGCAATACATGATATTTTCACAGATTTGAGATTAACTGCAGACAGTAAGTGCTAAATGTAATTGAATTTCATCTGTATAAAATAAATGTAAGGAAACATCAATTTGTATTTTAAAGATTATTACAAAGCTGAACTGACACAACTGGCATCACAAGCATGCTAATAAATTCCTAAATAAGAAGTTTGAGTGTAGCATTTACTAGGATATTAATATCACCATATGGTTATGCACTATGTGTAAAGATTGATTTGGTGTGTGAACAATGGTCAAATTGATTTTAACTTTGCCAAGTGTCCCTTTAGTGTACTTCTTTAAGTTACACAAATTACTCCCAGCATAAAGGGACTATTGAAATGAAAAATTGATAATGAGAGCGAAACTTTACCTTGCAGGAATATTTGATCAACATGTAATTCAATATTTAAGTATTTTTGGGTATTCAAGTATAGAAATTTCTGAAAAACCTATTGGAAATTTAAAGTAAGAGGTAAAATAAGACTTTGATACTAACAATTTCAGTGGTCATTGGTTTATTAGCTCTACTGGCCAAAGGCCAGAAGGGTTTAAGCAATGGTGTGTTGTGTGTCGTCATTCGCTCATTAGCAGCACTCTATCTGAAACGACTAGGCCACTTAACATCCATGGATGTTTCTATTGCTTGGGAGACTATACATTTTTTCGCGATATTGCCACCATTACTAAATATAGTCAAAAACTTTTTATTATGAACCGCCTTACAGATTTTGAAAAAATTTATGTAGAAATGATTACCAACTATGGTTCTTTTACTACAAATGGTGTCCCTGGGATTAAAAAAGACCCGGCCCCGAGGGTTCAATGAGGGGACACATGTCATAATAAACATTTATATATATATTTTTCAATATAAGACAGATTATGCCTATATTTTCACAGAAGCATTGTTTGTTCAAGGAGGTTCAGAAAAATGACTGGGTTCAACTGTTTTAAAGGGTCAGGAGGGGCTCTGCAAGAGGACTTCAAATTTTACATAGATGTATTATGTGAACAGAAAACTGTCATTTTTTTCCATCCATTTAGGTACTAAGGTAAAATTATGATTCAATTTTAGTTCTGAAGCATAATCCAGAAAATAAGATTTGGTTTAATAAGGAGAATTGACTTTCCATAAGGGGTCAGAGTGGATCACGAAAGGGTTAAAAAAGAAAATGTTCAAGAATCTTCTCAACAACCTGTCTGTCAAATTTGTTCATATTTGATAAGGTATCCCTATGAGTAGGGGTTTGAAGTTTGTTTGTTTTGCTAGTATTTATTTGGGCCCTCTAAGGGGAGTTTTACATAGGAATACTACATGGGAAAATGGAAAATTCTATTGTTATTCAGTTTGAAATCTGAAGCATCTACTAGTCGTAGCAAATAAGATTTAGTTCATTAAGCAGGATTGAATTTCTATAAGGGCCCAGGTGGGGTCACAAAATGGTTAAAATTGAAATTTCTCAAGAGTCTTATTCTCAGCAACTGGTCAGTCAAATTTGTTCATATTTAACATGGACTATCCCTATGATTAAGAGATCTTAGTTTAATCAAGGGGCACTCAGGCATGTATAGAAGCCAATGTAAGGGATTTTGAGTTTTACATAGGATACTATGGGATAACAGAAAAATTTTCATTTATGTTTTTTTCTCAACAGCCAGTCAGTCAGATATGTTCATAATTGATATGATTATTGCCTATGGGATTTAAAGCTTTAATGAAAGTCCAGGGGCAAGTGATATAGGGCTTTTATTTATTATTTATAAAGGAACTTTGAGTTTTATATACCAGTATGAATACTATGGGAAAATGTAAAATTCCCATTTCTTATTCATTTGTTCAATTCTAATTTATAGTTTCATATCTGAATCATTGTCTAGTCTTCTCAAATTTGACTTGGTTCAATAAAGAGGATTCGATTTCCTAAAGGGCCAAAAGGACACCGAAAGGGTTGAAATTGTGAATTTTCAAAAATCTTCGTCTCGATATAAATTATCCTTACATCAGCAAGAGATTGAAGATTTTGCAAATCAAGGGGCTGGGATATACAGGGACCCTGTAATGTGACTTTAACTTTTACATAGGATTATAATGGGGAAAACTGATATTTTGCATTTTCGCATCTTAGGTGTACAAAAATACTTCTATTTTAAATCTAAAGCATTGTCTGCTCATAGCAAATCTCCCTTATGAGTGGGTGATTGAAGATTTGACAAATCAAGGGATTGGGATGAATAAGGGTCTTATACGGGATCTGTATTTTTTTTTTACAGGTAAATGGTATGGGAATTTAAAGTATTTCCTTTTCATAGGAATTAACGTTTTGCTCTGTAAGGGTGTGGTGGGGTTATTTATCCTTAGGGGGTTAAGATGATCCCCAAATAGGGTTAATATAATATTGTGAAATTTCAAAAGTGCTATGGCCACTATGAGCCAGTAGAGCGTCACCAGGACCTCTTTGGTCTCTTGTTTTTAATAGCAATTTGATTCACATGTTCTCATTTTTTGCCCTTGACATTTTGAAATTGTAAGCAATTCCATACTTACCTGAGGAGTAAAATTCTCATCTAGAGCACTGCAGGCTATCTGTACACATGTACAAAATATACATACGTAAGTCATTTTACATTATCATAATTATTATATGAAAATTTTGCTCATAATGTTAAAAAGTATTTTTAACTAGGTGTTCACATGACTTGGAAGAATCTATATAGATCAAAAGCTCATTTTAATAAAAATAAATTGACTTTAAGTTCAGGCAATGAAAAATGTTTCCATGGTTTTCACATCAGTGGTTTACATTTTGTTATTGGATTTAGACATGAAAATATAATATGGAGCCTACCTAATTCAGATGATTGGTATTAATGTGTGGTTTTTGGGACCTTTGATGATGAACAATGGTTTGAAAACTTCAGAATGATGAGTCTGATATCTAGTTTCATAGGCTAGGCCCTTGATGCCAGCTTGTGTCCACATGATAAGGTGGTATGAGAGGTTTCCAATATACCATTTTGCTTCCTTTGCCGAGTATAAAACAATTTACCATCTGTTTGATGCTGAAAAGTCCACTGTGTGCAGATAGGTTCACAAAGTTTGCGAGGCTTATAATAGTATAAAACCTCCTTGAAGAGTACTTCTTTTGTACTTATTTTGTACTTTATCTTTGGTTACTTTTGCTTGTCTGGAGCATATCTTCAGAAATATGGAAGAGAATCCAATGTGTCAGGAGGAACATCTTATATAATGACAGAATTATTGTCATCCCGTTTGTACTTAGTTTTTCTTTATATTTTATATTTGTTTGTCTTGATTATATCTTCAAAAGTATTGAAAGGAATCCAAATCTTCTTGGAACATGGATAAAGGGAAATATGTCATAACTCTGTCTTGAATGATGACATAATTATCTCCCCTTTATACCTTATTTGCGGTTATCTTAGAATTGCTTATCTGGAGTATATAACTTAAGGCATGGAAGGGAGGTTAACTACTACTGCTATACTTGTTTAGTTTGGAAAGTGTTACATAAAAAAAATTATGTTATTTGAAGAAGAAAGTGCAGTGATTTATGTAGAGATTCGATTTCTCCTTTTGTTTTAGGGGATATATCAGGATTTTTTCAAAATGTTAAAATTAGCTATTTAACTTTTTTCCCCTATAGATCTTGCCTTTAAGTACTCACTGACTCTCATATTACCAAAACAATATCGATTTAACCCTTTACTTCATAGATACGCGTTTTCCCGCACCAATCACAGAAGGCCTTTGAAAACAGTGCAGGAAGAGTTCAGATTGCTCGTAACGAGCAATCTGAACACTTCCTGCACTGTTTTCCACTCTGTCAGTTAATATAAACATAGTTCACCCATTGTTGATACGTGGTGAATTAATGCTTTCAATATTAGAGGTGTCCAAAGGCGTCTATATGAAGTAAAGGGTTAAACATGCCAAATTAATATATTGAAAAGGGATTTCCCAACAGGCAGTCTACTGGTTATTGTTTATGAGGCCATCGGGTCATGCTGTGGGTTGAACTTGCAACCTCAAACATAAGCAAGAAACACCTTATCCACTGCCATTCTGAAATAAAAGTTAATATAATTCTCTTTCAAATTATGATTTCAGGTAATTTGAAAGAAGCAATGGATTCCCAAAATAACCGATTCTACCTTCTTCAGTTGAAAATTAACATTGGAATACAGGGTGGTGTTGACCTTCCAGGCTGTATCACAAAGGTTGCTACAATTCTCACTGGATATGCTTCAGCAACAACTTGTGTGCACAAGTTTAAGGTCGGTTGATTTGATTTAAACTTATTTATTTTACATCGACTGTAAAACAAGTTTTTATAGCTTAGGCAAATCAGACTCAAAATCTTCCTGGGTAAAACCAGTATGATTAAGCATATGTGTGGATAAAGTGTCTTGCTCAAGAACACCTGTCCACACAAAGCCATAGTTGAGAATTGAACTCGTCGCTCTCTGATACTGAGTCTGATGCTCTACCTCTGGACCACACACTCCACAAGGTTGGTGTCTAAAATCAATATTTTATTCCAATATATATAGATAAGTACCTAACATGGAAGCTTGGTATTGTCCAGTTAAATTAAGGAATTCATCAATTTCTTTTGTTGAATGTTCATGAGATATGAAATGACACATACCATGTGCAAAGTATGTGCAGGGCGGTAGTCTAATGGATATAGTGTTTGCCGCTTACACCAGAGGTTGCTTGCGGGTCAATCCCCAGCTCGACCCGATACCTCTCTAAAACAACACTCAGTACTGGTTCTACCAAGGAAGCGGACTTGAGAGTGATTCAGATAAGCTCTAAGCTTTCATCGCAATCAAGCTAAAATAAATTAGTACATGTATAAAGTATGTTAATCCCAAAGTAAACTTCACTCATATAGTTAACCCAGTTTATACCAACATGGCATCTTTATCAATTATCAAGCATCTTATTCTGGCAAATTAACAACTCTTTTTGCATGTTTATGTCGGTTAATGGAACAGCAAAAGTAAAACTTATTTTGTTTTGTTTGTTTGAATACTTGTCGTCCTTTTAATGCCATTGAGAACTAACAAATAATGAGGTAACCTTACCACTGTTTCCTTGGTTCCTGGAAGGTTATCAAGCACACCTAAGTCACTAAGCAAATAACTGATAACTTTCCCACAAGAATCAGCGGTGAAAGACAAATGACAATGAAATGCATGTTGTATTTCAATCATCACGGAGACTGTGGCTGGATAGGGATTAGAACTCCCGATCCCTGGATAGATAGTCAGATACACCACAGACTGAGGTAACCGGGCCCAGTGCTGACATCTGTTATAGTTAAATGGTTTTATTGTAAAATGTTTTAGACGCTAACAATGACTGTTCACGGGTCTGCTTTCTGCATGAGATGTGAATGACAACCTTATGAATTATTATAGGTTAATCTGGTTCAATGACCGAGTCTCGTAGGGATTTTAAATATTAGATTATACAGCCAGTTTTTTTTGCTTTAAGATAATTTTGTTGGAAATTTGTTGAAACACCTGTAGGACACCTGCCTTAAAGAGAAACGTAGAATTATGTTCTACTCAAATCTTAGTTCTATTCAGTTTGTGGAATACATATTTTAAGATGATGATTATAACCGTTATCAGAGAAATTGGAGCGTTTTTAGCAGCAGCAGCAGCAGCAGCAGCATTTAAAAAGCTGTCTCTAGATTAATGACTTTTGATACAAGCTTCAATAAATGACTTATGTGTGAAGATTTGCCAGTTGTGTGTATAAGCTTGTCTCATTCATTCTGAAGTCGTCCTCCACCAGTTAAATTTGATACCAAAATTATGTAACATTTATTATGTTCAAAATGTTGTTAAATCAATTAAAAAAGTTCAGGGATTTCAATTATTTGTTTTGTGAAGGATTAGAATAATGTTATAAACTACCGTATTTTACATTGATTACAAGTTGCCTAAACTGAAACAGATCATGCTCAATTTTCCTAGGAAGAATCGGGGAATTAAGCGTATGAGGATAAAGTGTCTGGCTGAAGGACTGTGATGGGGGATCATATTCTTGAACCACTAGTCCTTGGATGAGATGGTATACCACTAGATCACATGCTCTATTTATGACTATACATGAACAATTTGTGTGTACATGTATCTGGTTTTTACCTTTTTTGCTTATTGTTTCAGGTGACAGGTGAACCAAGGCTACTAGCAGGTATGTTGCAATATAACAAGTTAGACATCTGCATATGTACAACATATCTGTTGGCTATTAAAGTGTTTATAACTGATAGTACTTAACTTAATTTAAAAAAAAAAAGTTTTTTTTTTTGTAATACACTCTCTTATAGTTATTTTTGTAATAATCCCCTATGATTATTTATGTAACAGACTCCCCTATAGTTATTTTTATAACAGACTCCCCTATAATTATCCCCTACCACCGCTCGTAGTGCATGCGGTGTGCGTGCGTTCCCTGCACCGTATCTCCTTCAGTTGTGATTGGAATTTTAAATAACTTGGCACAAACGTTGTCTAGGACAAGACGATGTGTCTGTGCATCGCAGGTCAAGGTCACAGCTCCATCTGATTGCATTTTTAAATAACTTGGCACAAATGTTCACTAGGAAAAGATGATGTGTCACGCGACTGACTTTGGTTGGTTCGTCAAAGGTCAAGGTCACAGCTCTGTCCGTCTGTCTACTACTGTCCAGGCCTTATCTTTTTTAGTTGTGATTGGAATTCTAAATAACTTGGCACAAACTTTCACTAGGACAAGACGATGTGTCTGTTCGTCGCAGGTCAAGGTCACAGCTCTATCTGTCCTTTGGCTGCTGTTTGGACCTTAGCCAAGACGATATGTGATGCTAATTTGGGTCTGTTCATCAAAGATAGTTTTTGTTTTGTTTTTAGGTTACAACTTACACATTTATGGTTTGATTTAGAACATCACACCAGTGCTCACTTGGACAAGACAGTGTGTCATATTACAGTATTTCAGTTTGTGGCATTTACATGTGATTTCTGTGCCCGGCGATTTTTTCATTTTGTATAATTTAAATCCACTTCTCTGGAAATGCCTCTAAGGGTTAATGAGGTGGCAACCCCTTGTTATTTTTGTAATAGACTCCCATATATTTATTTTTAATCATTGAAAGGAAAGGGTTATTATAAATCTCTCAGACTGAGAGTCAAATAATGTCCATGCTAGCCTGTTCTGTGGTTTGCCATTGAGGGCTAACAGATGATCAATTAACCTGACCACTGTCTCCTGATATATGAAAATATTCTCTATAATTAACCATGTGATACATGGGAATAATTGTTAGATTCATTGAAATATTATGGGGTTTTTTTATTTCCTTGAAACCGCAGCTGTGGTGTAGTGGCAGAGTGTATGCCTCGCATCGCGGCAGAAGGTCATGTTTTTTTCCACGGCTTGATCATACCAAAGACTTGGAAATGGTGTTGGAAGCTACCATGCTTGGAGAGCACTTGGTGGATAGTTTTAGCTGTGGTTTCAAGTTGACAACATCGCAATATGACTGAAAAATTATTGAAATAGACGCTTAATATCATATTTATTTTCTCGAGTAAACATTTATATAGAAAGATTTCATTTTTCACAATTGAAACTCGATATTTTTAATTTGTGATTAAAAACAGCGAAGTTACCATTTTTTTATTTTACTATACATAACAGTGAAATTACCAATAATAATTTATAGGAAACTGATCTAAAAGAATAAATAAAATGTAATCTCCTTTAGCATATTGGTCGGTATTCACTGCTTGATGAATGACAGGGTCCTCCATGACAACTCATTGCCGAAGTTGTGGGTTTGACCCCCAGACCCGTTGAAAAACTTTCGTTTGGATATTTGCCAGTTACTGCAGAAGGACAGTGATTCTACTCTGATACTGCGTTTCGTGGTCTGCCTTGCCTAATAAAGCTAGATGTGCCATATAACTTGTGTTGAAAAAGGCGTTAAACTTTTAAAAAAATAAATCATATATTTATCCAAACAGTTCATTTTACACAAGTTTCAAGTTTGTGATGTTCATGTTTATTATATGAATTTTGTGAAAATATGTGTGTTTTCAGTATTTGAAGTATCAAATGTGATTGGTCTAGAACGTACTTTGTCAGCCCTGGCTCGTCTCGGGTACATTGACGTCATCTGCTGCCAGCCTCTAATAAAATACCAGTTGTTCGCCAAAATGCTTGGAGTGGAAGACAGTTTGGTGTCGGACCTGTCCAATACTGTAGTCAATGATAAGAGTGTTTATTGGTTTGAGTTTAATGTAGAATATCCAGGTAAGGAATGAAAATAAAGTTTATGATTATGAGTGTTTAATTTCTATTGACAAGTGAGATACTATACATGAGTACCATGGTTTAATAGCATACCCTAAAGTCATGCCTGGGATAACTGTATAATGTTTTTTAAAAGGATGGCATATAGCAGGGTTGGAAAATTTCACTTGTCTGCCCACCATAACTAGTAAAGATTTGTCCAGAACAAGTCAGATTTATGAAACTAACCTTAATGTTTATTTGATATCAAACATAAAAAAACCTGGATTGGAGGATGAGTAGAAATTTCTAGTTCTGATATAGGGTAAAACAAATATTTGCAAAATAATTTCTTTTTTCAACATGTGAATATGAAAAAGGTTGCTATCTATTGATAAAATCAGTATTACACTTGGCATTAAGTGGAATTATCTATGCATATTGATAAATTTTAACTTTTTAATGTCAAACACAAATAATTTAAAAGCTAACCTGGAGCTTCATCCTTGTACTAAGGACAAGGGTTGCATTTCACAAAAAAGGTTACAAGAAAAATAGGTCTTAAAGATAAGTAAGTATTGTTCATAATATTTTATATATTACTTCAAATGAAACCAAACTTGATTGAAAAATTCAGAAAATGGTAAATTGTCAGTAAATACAATCTGTAAATGTAAGTTTGTTACTTTACATTTACGACTGATTTTTATCGTAAGTTTTTTGTGAAATGAACAGGGCTTGAAATTTATTATCAAAGCCAGTCATCCTCAGAGTATGTGTGTATATAAGCGTATTTAACATCGCTACCCAAATGGGCGATGCCCCCAGGAGAGTTAGTCTTTTTAGGTTTGTGGGGGATAGTGCAGGATACAGATGGTAACCAATTGTTCAGTTTCTTTTGGTTCTTTAGCATGGTCAGTATAGCATTGTCACATGGGTCCCATCCAAATGACTGTTAGTATTTTTAGTTGGCCAGTCCCGGGAATCGAACCCTGGGACTAGATGTCTTGTGCTCTATTGACTGAGGTAATGGGGCCATTTGGGAGATAATGATGATGCTTGCTTAAGAAACACGGCTGCAGGCTATTCAAGTTTGGATTGGTGTATTTGTTGGAGTTAATCAAGTGTATAACTTGTGCCATTCTTGCCAGAAGGAGTGCCAAAATCACACCGTCACTGACTTGTTGCAGTGATACCCATAATTATTATGCAGACATTTGATGGAAACATTTCTTAGAAATCACTTGTTAATATGTGAAATAATATATATATATATAATGACATTCTTAATTACCCAGGTAAAAGTACTGATGAGCTGTTAGCCACATGGAAGAGAGAGGCCATTGCTGCTCTGGGTGCCAGGGTATCCATGCATATGGAACTGTATAAAGTGGTTGGTGAGAGAAAGGTATGGATACATTAAAATATCCCTAATCTCCATTGGCAGATCTGAATGATTGTCAAAATTTAGGTAAACTTTTTGTTTTAAACCAACAGAAGTTAAGGTGACACTTAAACACAAGATAAACTAGATCTTCTTGTTTTGTTGCAACTACTGTATGGATGTTTGGTTGAGGTCGCATGAAATTACTGGTACTTTTGTGTACAAATATTGATAAATCAATGTATTTTGTAATAACTAAGGTGCTCATACTCCAACACTTTATAATGGTAAATAAAACATTGTGAACTGCATGGTGTAGGGTACATTAAGTTGAACATGTGTTTTTTCAAGGTCTCACTTAAGAATTACCTCCCTTACATAATGGTAGCAAGATTCTTACACCCAAGCAATAAGAGCTGTGTAAAGCGGTTGGGCAATTTTTTTGTTGAAAATGCATGTCATATTTCTTTGTGCATATGGGAACATTGGAACATTTTCATGATTTATGCCAAGTTTGGATGACACTGGGTACTGTATGATGATGCTATAACACTTTAAAGATGCATAGTGATAAACTGCAAAAAATGTGCAGAATTGTCAAAAATGAATGGGTGCCATCAAACCATCGAAATTGTGAAAAAGCAACCTGGTCAACCCCATGTTTTTTTCTGCATATTTGGACCAACAGAGGACTATCTATGGGAACAAGGCACTTTTAGAACCATTGGTAATGTATCCAGTGTTCCAGAAGTGCATGTCTCTATATGTAGAGCAGTACAAAATTAATTGTGTGAGACGTTAAAGTTAAAAAAGATCATAACTTATGTTGCTTTAAAGTAGATACAAATAATTTATGTATAAACATGTACATTCAAAACGTTTAATTTCGTGTTACATCTGTTATTCAAAGTGGTTTAAAGCACCATCTTAAGATAACTTACCCATAGCCATTGGGGGTTGTGGGTTCAAGCCCACTTTGGTGCTGACATTTAAGTGACAAAGTTTGCATATAACTTTAATACAGAATGGCGGGTCCTGCTCCAAGAATCATGTATATGCATAAGATATCTTCCTCAACCAATAAAGTTGTCTAGTATTTAAAATGTATTTTTAATTTGGCATATAGTAATCGCAGTGTCCGTACATCCATCCATCCATCCATCAAATGATCAACATAACATGACAATGTGCTGTGAGTAAGACCCAGAACCTTTCCTCAAAGATCATGGTCACACTTTCAGTTTGTTTGATATTTTGTGTCTGGTCTGTAACTTTGTCTATAGCTTGACTCAGTTGATCAAGATGACATGACGATGTGTCACATGTAAGACCCAGATCTGTACCTCAAAGATAAAGGTCACATTTTGAGTTTGTTTGACAACACTTTGAATCTGTTGGAGATTTCATATCCGGTCTGTAACTTTATCATACATGGATGGATTTCAGAAACAGTTGGCTCAATATCTCAATAAATTAGCAGGACATGACATATTGCACGTAAGACCTAGTACCTTACCTCAAAGTTCAAGGTCACACTTTCCATTTGTTGGATATTTCATGTCTGGTCTGTAACTTTGTCTTACATGGAGGGATTTTAAAATAGCTTAACACAAATGATCAACCTGTCATGATGATGTGTCGCCTGCATTTACCTGTATAAATACCCAGACCGTGACATTTGATGTAAAGGTCAAGGTCACACTTTAATGTAAAAAAACATGAAATTGCGTGTCTAATCTGAAAGGTCAGTCCATTGCTCTTGATAATCATGGATACATTTAAATCGCTACCAATTATAAAATATATCACAGACCATTTATTTATTTATTTTTTTAAAAAACGCATATCTACTACATTACCTGAACATATTTGTTTGTACTTGTTGCATTTCTGTAAGTTATTTTAAAAATTTCCTTTACGTTAAACCCAGCGTACTTATTTTATATCAATATTGAACAAATTCTAACAACTTCGACATCAGGTTTTTTGTGTCTTTCCAAGTCATACAAGTACTCCGTATGTGCAAATGAAGTGTCTTGGTCTAAGACACATGGTCATTTGGATGGTATATAACATCTATTTACTACATTTTCACTCTGGTCATCTAAAACAACAACTTGGATTTTACTTTATATTGACATGCCAGTCTTTAACATTCTCCTTTTTCAGATTCATGCATTACTGGTGTCAGAACCTGAAGAGTTGGACAAATTGTCCTTCAATCTTCCAGTCATGAAGGAGAATGGAAATGGTACAACTATTGTATCTCGTGGTCTACAAGACTTGGAAGATTACGTTACACACATAGCTGCCGACTCAATAAGTCAGGGTGTGATCAAAACAGATTTGAACAGATAAAATGTGTACTGGATACAGCTATTATCAACCACCAGGTTGAGAAAATCCATAAAAACAGATCGACAAATGACTTTTTGACAGTTTCAGCAAACAATATTATTGACGATTTTGAGCTTTTATGAATCGCTTTTATTTGAGGGTGTTCATGTACACAGGATGATATGATTTCAACACTGTTGTTGATACAAAATTGAAATATGGTAGTATGTTTCAGTGCTCCCCGATAAGAATTGGCTGAATGGGGTGAAAACTCTTTCAAAATTAAAATAATCGAGAGAAATTTTATAATTAAAGAATAAATTGAATGATTTTCATGTTAGTAAGTTTACTATAGTTAAGTGAAACATGAAGTATTGTTTAAATGAAAGTAATTCAAATGCCTTTCCTTGAATAAACAAGTCTGTTTTAAGTGCACAGTTGCAACACTTAATTCGCACTATCAGTATTGTATCAAATGTTGCTGCCTGCAACTCGTAAATGAACTGATTAGTTGGAAACATTGGAGGGATTTAGCAATTAAGCACATTTCCTTCATGTTTCTTTACTTAAAATTTCTGGTCTAATACTTTGTTGACATTGTCAAATAATATTATCAATACTTATTGAAAAAATAGGTGTTGAAGGTGAGTAGTAACTAAAAATTGTACTTTGATTTGGGTTAAAACATGCGTTTTCATTTGCTAACTGGTTTTCATCCTCGCTGCAACAATTTGTTAAAAGTGTGTGATCTTGATCATCCAAATGCTTTCATTACATTACGATAATCAGGAAATCTGAAACAGCTGTATGAAAACACATGTATTAACAATGTTTTGAGTGAAAAGAAAATTATTTAGGTAACAGATACACTTAAAAATAAAATTATTTGCAATTTCCAAGAATTTATTTGAGTGAATTATGCAGCTTATTTGGAGCACTGAATGTTTTCAAATCCTTCATCTTATTTCTATTGTGAAAAGGGGATATAATTAACAACTTTAAAAACACAAGTTTTTGAATATTGAATATATTTTTGATCTCAGATCTGCTATCATTTTTATCAGTTCATATATGTCACAGAGTCGCTGTTGCCGCAATAAATTTATTAAATTTATAAACAAGGTAAGAAAGTTTTTTTTTTGTTTACCAGTCATATCCTATAAAGATTGATACAATACCCATACTTGCATTTTAAAGTTGTTAAATATATGTTCATAAGTGTAAAGACTGATCAGACAGATGTGTGAACATGAATACAATTGATTTCATTATTGCTGTGTGTTCCTTGAAATGGAATCCTACTAGCATGTGTGCCTCTCTCTCTTGAAAATCTGTATTTGCTTAAGTGGAAAAATGAATTGGAAAAATTATATGAATTGACAAACAACTGTCCGAGATTAAAGAAGATGAAAGAACAATATTATGCATGTTTATTGCTCAACAAATGACTATTGGTTTTAACCCAATGTTTGTCAAACAACAAATTCCAAATCCCCCATTCAACAAATAACTTGTCAATAGAAAATTCAATTTTTGATCTAGTGATTTCTTAGACATCATAAATTAATTCAAGCAACTGTTTCGGAACATTTAATAATCACAAAAGCGTTTTAAGGGTTTAAATAAACAGAAAATCAATTGATTAATATGTCCATATATATGCAGGGCTTAATTGCTGACACAAACTGTGTTGATTTTGTATTGAACGTGGGCAGATAAGTGTATTCATAGAATATTTCTTCCTCCAGCCGACAACTTGCATCATTTATGATAGATGGATTAAATATTTATGTTTGATTGATTATCATTTAATCTTCTTACTATTGGAAGCATTGGGAAACAAATGGCATATGGGTCCTTTATAAAAATTGTGAATTGCATGTTCTTCGGTCTCTTGGTATGGGGCCCACTTTACTAAATTTATATAAGAGAAAATGACAAAAAACGTTATTTCTTACAACTGAATACTTCTGTGAATGTTTTTTGGTTGATTTATTGTTGACATGACTGTTAATACATATGTGAAGTTCATGGTCCCTACCCCCATGAGGTCTTAGATTGGTTCATAGATTCATATAGCTTTGTCATCGAGGATAATCAGGCGACCATTAAGGCCCGTGGGCCTCTTGTTTGTTTACCTTTTTGTTTACAGTCATTGGGTGTTCTTAACAAATTGGGGTCTGCAAGTAGTTACAATGTCAAAATATAATGATTTGATGCATTCAATTTTGTAAAGCAGAACAAAAAAATCATTCTATGGCATAGGAAAGGTTATGCGGTAACCTGAAGCTTATTGCCTTCTTAAATATACAATACAAGCATAATATTACCCTCTGCACGTGTTTACAATGACAGATGTTTATTTCTTGCATACCAGATAAGGATATCTGCATTTTTACCAGGGTTAGATATTTCTATCTCAGGCTAGGGCCGAGATAAAATTCTCACACTGTGACGTTAAAACCATCCAGATGACTTAACGTAAAAATATGCGACGTAAATCGTATAATTAAACATCTTTAAAGCAACTGTTGTAAATCTATAATGATAAATTAAGTTAAAATATTTATTCAATATCTTTGGTATGCAAGAAAAAGAATCATTCATGGCTTTTTCGATTCAGATAGGAAATTTCGTCCCTTGGGATAACTGATATCCTAGCCTCAAACCCATGTAAGATTCTTATATTCTTCAAAGTCTAAACATTCCAATGGCTGCCATGTTGTTTCATTACATTACTTCTGTACAGGCAAAGGATGTATCTAAAAGACAAAAACAAATGCACCAATTGGCATATGAAAATTGTATTCAAGTTACTCCTACAGGTAAACTTTTGGATGGAATGGTATTAAATCAAAGTTAACCATTAGTTTTTTCTAATTTATTGAGAAACTGGCTTAATATTTCATAAATTTTGGGCATGTGAAACACAAGTGCAATGCTCCATAAAAAAGACTATAGTTTTACTTCCTTAACCCTTTACTTCATATAGACGCCTTTGGACACCTCTGATATTGAAAGCATTAATTCACCCCGTATTAACAATGGGTGAATTATGTTTATATCAACTGACAGAATGGAAAACAGTGCAGGAAGTGTTCAGATTGCTCGTTTCGAGCAATCTGAACTCTTCCTGCACTGTTTTCAAAGGCCTTCTGTGATAAGTGCGGGAAAACGCGTATCTATGGAGTAAACGGTTAAGGTTGTAATGTTAATTCAAGTAGATAGCTTGCTCTGAATATACCTGCATAATTTTCAGAGATTATTTCTAAAGTAAGTGCTTGTTTTTCATGTTGTGTTGTTACTGTGTTTCAATATCATGTTTTATATTGTCCTAGCAATCATTATGTTAGTTTCATAGCTTTTTATTGTTGAAGGTTTTCATTTTTTTTAATCTGAAGATGATCTATTCTAATTCAATCTTTTTTGATTAGGTCGCATGAGCGACCGAACCCTATAAAAGGGTCACTTTAGAAATTGATTCTGGGTGCTGCCATATTGAAACGTCATGATCACATGTTAAAAACACAGCATTCGATACAAGGAGGTCGCCATTGCTTTTCAAAACAATGCATTGTGGGAGTGTTCAAACCGTAATTGATACTTAAACCTGGCCATATTTACCGGCTGAGACGACCACTTATTTCTTATAAACTCAAACTTACACATTCATTCACTCTAATTGCCACATCTTTTTCAAGTCTAACCATTGGATGCTTTTTAAAAGCATCCAATTTGTTTCTGATTATGGTACATTGTAATAATAATATTCAGACATGTTAGTGTTACTTTTGGTCAATTTAAGAAGAAATTCTGGCATAATGTTTACATGTATTATTTATAAATATAATATGTATTTGCAACAGAATCATGAGGAGTAATCGAGCTCCTGTAGAAACACTTACAGTAAGCACTGGCAGGGATTCACCTGGACTTTCAAACCTGGGGTAGTCTAGGTGTGTTGATTCTATGAAAAAATAGTTTAGTATTAATAAAACTATTCAATCAAATAGTTTGTTTCAATGGAAAGATCAAAGTATTTTAAATTAAATAAAGAATTGCAGTTGAATAAAGTTCATTTACACATAATGAAATCAATATCATCTCTGTTCTTGAATGTTAATATACGAAAATCTCTAAATATAAGTTGCTTGCTAATATTGATTAAACCTCTGTAGTTTTCACAATGATTGAAGTAACTTTTTTGTGTATTAAATTATACATGCTGATATTAAAACATACCAATCCACAAATAGTAAATATTTAGTTCTACAAGAAAATAAAATAACATTTTATAAGACAATTTATTGAATCTTGATTTGGAAATGGTTGTATCACATATTCATATCTAAATTTCGTAGCCGTCATTTTCATTTCCATGGTTGTTATCATTTCTTCATCTTAATTGTTATCATAGTTTTTAACTCGGATTTGACCATAACTGTAAAAAGGTCAATAAACACAGTTAAATAAATCATTATAAACAGACATCGGGTAAGCGATTTTTTAGGTATTGAACTAAATTAATAGATACTGTCCTGAAAGGTAATGTGCCTTACCCCTTCATACATGGATATATAGTTTGTAATTGCAAATGTATACTAGTGATGTACAATAAAAATCATTTCATTTAAAAAGTGAAATTTTTATGATGAGAAATATTTTAATTTATTCAGAGGTTATGAGGTCTTCTGTGGCAGAGTCATCTAAGGGGCCGTCTCAATACCACTTACATGTACCTCTTACTGCGGAGGTTGTGGGTTTGAATCTAGCTTATCGGGAGAAAATTATTCGAGTAGGTTGCTAGTTACTTGCAGAAGGATGATTGTTCTACTTGGATTTAATCAGACGTCTTACTCCACCAATAAAACTGGAATGCCATAAATAACATACTAAAAAATGGAATTGAACTCTGTTAAAAAAAAATCTTACAAAATTAATTATATACTTCTAGCCGATTTTTATTTTGATAAACGTCATCACACCAATTTAGGCTTGGTGTAATGCGATAGAAAAGAAAATTCCCACAGCCCAATGTTTCAACCTGTTTTAATTGATAAAAAGGCATGGTATTAAGGTACATTTCCTTGTTTGCTATTGTGTATCCTGTTGGTGTTTTAGATTAGCTGTACATTATTGGCTGAAGCATGTTTCAAAGTTTTTTAAGTGTCCTATGTATTATTTTTTGTTTTGATAATCAGATTTGCTTTGATAAATATTATACATGGAGTGTTGCATTTTTAATGTATAAATAATTCTGATTCAAGGCATTGGATTTAATTCATATTCATAAATAAAAATACTTCTTTTAGTTCCAAAAGTTGTCAGTAGACTTGTTGGAAACATTCTGTCAATATATACAATGTTTGAAAATTCAAAGTTACACGTCTTCACACAAAGGTATTCATGTTGGATGTATATCTAAAAAGGATAAATGTGGTTGTATTTAATCAGCCTTTGTAGAATAAGAAATAAACTGTATATAGACGATATAAAACATTTCAGTATTATTCTTTAACACCATATGATCTCAAAATTAAAGGTAGACAGCACGTGGTCGACACATTGACTGCCACACATTCCAAAGTGGCTAACTACATGTTAAGACTATATTTTGAAACTGTCTGCAGGTCCTTCATTGCAAAATCATCTAAGGCAATGTCTGTAGATTACTAACCTCTCGCCAGCACAGAAACTACAAGTAAGAAAGTTTACCTGTTGCTTACGGAATGACTTAGTTCTTCTCAGATTCATGTTCATCAGTATAAGGTGTTTCTGCTATACATAAACTGCAATGTCTTGAACAAGAGTTGTCAGAAGTACCAACAAAGCTCGCCTCTGGGTGTCTAAGTTAAACAATAGTTTTCAGAAGACAACAAAGCTCGCCGATGTGATAAAACTCACCACCCATGCAAAGATTGAGATTAAACTAAATGCAAAAGTTTAACCTGGGTGTCTACAGATAAAAATTTAAGTCCAAAAGGGCCATAACTCTGCCAAAATGAGTGGTTGCATAGATATCTTAAACTTAAATACAACTAAATGCAAAGTTTAACCTGGGTGTCTAGTCCAAAAAGGGCCATAACTGTGCCAAAATGCAATCCAGAGTTATGGTTCTTATCTCTGTGTGTTCCATTGATGATGGTAAACACACATGCAAAGTTTCATTGACATCCAATGAGTAATTGCATAAATAATTGAAACTTAAATGCAAAAGTTACACCTGGGTGTCTACAGACGCCACCGCTGCCGCCGCCGCCGGGGTCATGACAATAGCTCTCCTTGGACTTCGTGCCAGCGAGCAAAAAAGGGCCATAACTGTGCCAAAATGCAATCCAGAGTTATGGTTCTTATCTGTGTGTGTTCCATTGATGATGGTGAAGACACATGCAAAGTTTCATTCAAATCCAATGAGTGGTTGCATAGATATGTTAAACTTAAACGCAAATGTTTAACCTGGGTGTCTACAGACGAAGCCGACGATGCCGCCGAATATACATAGAGGAATTATAAAATAACTTGGCACAAATGACCACTATGGCATGATGTGCCACAGGCAAAACCCAGTCCTTAACTCGAGATCAAGTTCACAGTTAGAGGTCAAATGTGAAAAAAAGACCTTATGCATAGAAAGTGGTATTCCAGTCTGATTGGCACAAATGTCCACCATGACATGATGTGTCCTGTGCAAGAGCAAGGTCTGTAGCAGATCAAGGTCACCCTTTGGGGACAAACAGGAAAAAGGCCTTTAAACATATATATAATATATATATAGAATAAAGTATTAATGTCCGGTATGTAACTTTGTCATTCGTTGAGGGATTTTGGAACAACTTGGCACAAATGATCATTTTCATGACAATTTTGAAACAATTTAGGACAAATGATCACTATGACATGATGATATGTTGCATGCACACAGGTTGATTTAAGAGAAATTTAATAGCGCTCTGTACAGAAACCAGTATGATTTGGATCACATAACCTGGTTGACATTTCAAGAACAATAAAACACAAAATCTACCAGAAGAAACTGACTCAAATCACAACAATTAGAATAAAGCATATTTATTTATTATATAAAAATAAACTACACAATTTTATTTGACTGAACTCAGCATAAAACGTGTATACAAAACATGACATATTGCACAAAGCTCACAATGTATCAGGGATATTGAGCTCTACAATTGGAAACAAAATATCACATAATTGTCAATCAATATTAGATATTGGTCCAAAATGAATATAGCTCTTTTAACATGAATAAAAAAACAACAATGTACATATATTTATGATAACATAGAAAAATTGTAATTATTATCATGAAGTCATAGACAAATTAATTAAATAAAAACATAAGATTCATCTAAAAAACATTCTATAATGAAGAGATTACAATTTGGAAATAATACATGAAAAATCAAAGGTATTTACAGTAGTTTTAGAGTGGCAAACATAAGTTTAAGTCGTATTACATATCTTAAATCATGTTTATTAGAACATCCATTCAGTTATATGTATCTCTCTTTTAAATTTTTTATTCATACTAATTGATTTTATATGTATCGTTAAGTAAGCCGGAAGCTCAAGTGAATTGCTCCCCACGTCCATTTCCTGGGCAGAACCAGTAGCGGGTGTTGTTTTTTGATTGATTGATTGAAAATTTAGCTTCATTTTTATGCCATTGAGGGCTAACAGATGATCAGCTAATCTAACCACTGTTTCCTGGGATCCTGAAAGGTAAACCAGTACTCGAGCACGCCCCATCTTTGCAAATAACTGACAACTTTCCCACTTGAATCAGCGATGAGAGACGAATGGTAATGAGACACAATGTCTTATATCAATCATCACGGAGACTTTCTGGGCGGGGATTCAAACTCTCAACCCCTGGATTGATAGTCACTGAGCTAATAGGGCCCGGCAAACAATCTTTGAGAGGTCATCCATTCAAGTTTGTGATTGAAGTCACAGCCTCTGGCATGAAACATCAACACAGTATCCATTACATCACCACCCCATTTATTGGATATAACAGGTACTTTTTGGTGTAATATGAATTCTTTTAAAGAATACACACTTTGGGTTTGAAAATGTTGACAGAAAAATTTAAAGAAAATTAAAATTTCAAACCTACTAAAATATCTATAGTGAGGTATCTGAAAGTTTTATGACAACAGCAATGCCTTTACCATGTATAAATAGTACATGTTAAATCAGTTGAATTTATCTTTAGTGAGTTCTTGCAGAATATATTTTTTTCTTTTTTTTGGCAATACAATTTTTCATTAATTTTGTATTAAATAGTTTGCCTATGAAGCATTTTTAATTCTATAAATTTTCAAAGTGACACCTTTTAATTAATTTTTAAAAATACGATTTTGTATTTAAAGAGAGCCTGAAAATGCCGAAAGTATTTAATCTCAAGAATGCACTTTAACAATAGGACAAGGTCACATGATTTGTAAGAAGGTACGGATGTACAAACAGTCTATTCTTCTTTAACACAAACACATAATAATTTATAAATAATCTCAGTAACAACAATCTCAATTTTTGAAAATATGATTTTGTTTTTAAAGAGAGCCTGAAAATGCCAAAAGTATTTAATCTCAAGAATGCACTTTAACAATAGGACAAGGTCACATGATTTGTAAGAAGGTACAGATGTACAAACAGTCTATTCTTCTTTAACACAAACACATAATAATTTATAAATAATCTCAGTTACAACAATCTCAGTTTGCTAGAAAACTCTTGGAAATCATGCTCGAAATGTTACATGTGACAATTTTGCATTAAAACTAATTGTATAATTTTTAAATATACAGTAATACCTCACAGTGCTGAACAAAAAATGCTACTATAATTAGATATCTTAAATATATAAATCACAGAGCCAGTATTCATTACTTTTAGTTGCCCTTTGCCATAAAATATATAAGTTGGGTAAGGGGATTGATGAGTACTTTAACAAAAGCTGTCAATATTTTTTTAATTCATTTGGGTATGTTTTCTTCATCACTACATGAGCAATATTTATTAGTTATAATCTGCATGGTATACAATTTTCATACTGCGTTTAAAAATGCTAATTGCTTAAATGTGTTCCTATGATGCACATTAAAGCATCTTTTTCACAAAATATTAAATTTATACAAATTGTTTAATTCCACATGCTAAAGTAAACTTTAATTACCCCTCCCCCACTTTAAAAAAAATAGAGGATCATCTTTTAATAAATTAATTAAACGAGAAAGTACTACTGAGCATGCTATTGGTTTTTGCCAAAGAGTTATTTTAATATTAAATTGGCATTAATGAAAGAAAAAATTGGTAAAACTGTTGTTTTTTTTCCTCAGGTTTATATTATGGGGGAACGAGAGAAATTTTTTTTTCAGATTTCAAGATGTGAACCAACACTTTGTATATATACGTTTCTGTTTGTCATGGGTATGAAGAAAACGTCTCAAGATAAAGTTTTAGAAAATAAATCATTTAGATGGTTGGTCAAGTTCAACTTAATATTTTAAGTTAGTTTCGCAGTTTTCCTATTAGATTTTATGATGTTTGACGTAAATTATTAGAAATCACTTAATTACATTTTTCAATTAATTTATTTTATTAATATGTACAGTCAAACCTGTGTTAGTGGTCAGCTCTATTAAGCAGCCACTTGTCTTAAGCAGCCACATTTTCTATTTCACATTCCTTATG
This sequence comes from Panopea generosa, assembly GCA_029582155.1. Classification (NCBI taxonomy): domain Eukaryota; kingdom Metazoa; phylum Mollusca; class Bivalvia; order Adapedonta; family Hiatellidae; genus Panopea; species Panopea generosa. Next base: position 34,117,461 of record CM055897.1, on the reverse strand, counting down.
ATTTCAGAGCATACTTACTTGTATTAAGCATCAACCTGTCTTAAAAGGTCACTTTTGCTCCTTCCCTTGACTGGCTGCTTAAGACAGGTTTGACTGTATTATTAAATATAACAGTTTTATTTCCTGTGATAAGATTAAAACTTTTATGCAGATAAGTACAATCTGTGTTGCCTTTACATCTAGGGTTGATTTAAACGTGTTTAAAAACAACACAATTTGTTGTTTTTAAACACACCCTATTGTAATGATTTAATGTAAAGGTAACACAATTCGGGTGTTATCTGTATGAAATTTATAGTCTTACCACAGGAAATAAAAGAAACCATTTAGAAATATTATTAAAAACAATTTTATCAGGGAAAATGGCAAAAATCATCAAAAAAATATGCATTGCTAGGAGGCTCTGTTAATGACAAACTGTGGTACTATATTAAAAAGAACAAAGCTAAAATGAAAACTGAGGCTTTATAGTACAAGACTTAGTGTACAGATTTTGATAATTTATGCCAGATGTCAAACAATCAATAGGAACAATACAAACTACCTTCAGTATGAGAGCCAAGTCACAGATAACACTGAGCAATATAATAAATGACGTCATTTGATGAAAATTATTCAGTATTGAAATATTAAAATACATTTAATAACGTTTTTCATTCCCAGGCTATAAGATGTGGGATAAAAGGAGAATAAAAAACTACTTCCTCAATGCTGTGGTGGCACACTTGTATATACAAAATAATCATTGCTGTGCAAAATTAAACAGGGAAAAATGGTTACAGCTACAACCTAACTTAAAACTGGTTACAGCTACAATCTAACTTAAAACTGGTTACAGCTACAACCTCACTTAAAACTGGTTACAGCTACAACCTAGCTTAAATTTGGTTACAGCTACAACCTAACTTAAGAAATTAAATATGCAATCTCATGAAACTGGTTCACAACCAGTCTGTTGTTTCATATACTTAAATACTTAAAACAAAGAAAAGCATTCAAGTGGTCATGACTTTAAACTGGCTCTAGAAAAACTGCATTTGGTGTCACTGACATTGATTAAAGAATATTAAAGTAGCCAGTCAAAGTTGTTTTTAAATATTTGAGTAAAACTAAAGAAATGTTGGTGAAAAAAGAGCCAGATTACCAGTATGCCAACCTGGATGAGTGAATATTAAAATCTAAATCATAAAATGCAAGTAAAAGATGGTCATAGTACATAATTAATGTTTTAACACAACATAAAAATTATATTGAAATATAAAAATGCTGACAACTATCGTTTTCCCTTCAACAAGCGTGTCTTCTCACTAATGTAGTCTGCTTCATCTTCACTATAACTGATATCATCCTGTATGTTGACTTGGTGACGTGGGTCAGTTGTTATACCTTTCATTTCTTCATCATTAAACTTGATACATGGAACAAAGTTCCGCAGATCAATCAGCTGGTTGTACATGGCAGTCCCAACCATCAGAAACAGGAACCCATCAACTGTAAAATAGTTGTACATGAACATATTTACTCTCTTATATTTCTAAATACAGTATGATAAATTAATTATGTGATTTTGATTTTGCATCATTTTCAATAAATGGGAAATTAATATGAAACTGTAAATTATAAGAATGTTTCATGAGTATTATGTTAGTTTATACTACTTTCGTTTAGCTTGACTACGATGAAAGCTCAGAGCTTATATGAACTGCTCCCAAGGTCGCTTCCTTGATAGAATCAGTACTTAGTGTTGTTTTTTTACGAGAGGCATCAGGTCAAGCAGTAGATTGAAATGTCCACCTCTAGCGTGAGTGGCCGACTCTCTATCCATAACACTACTGCCTCGCTTAATTGGAGTATAATGTTGAGTAATTTATATTCCAACCCGAGGTTTCACTGTTGTAACCAGAACCAAGTCTCTGTTGTGGTTCTCTAAACTAATATTTTTAATTAGAAATTATTTTGTTTTCTAAACTAAGTTCTGTACAGTCAAACTTGTTTTAAGCATGCAGTCAACGGAAGGAAAAAAGTGACCTTTTAAGACAGGTTGTTGCTTAATATAGGTTTGTTCTGAAGCATAGAATTGGGAAATAGCATATGTGACTGCTTATGGCAAGTCACTGCTTAATAGAGGTGACCACTTACACAGATTTGACTGTATTTTCTAGCAGAAGATCAAGGGACATTAAGTGCTACCCCTATCCATACGTCTCTTCATTTGTCCTTTTATTAAATTTGTTTCCACTGAAAAGCTTCTAAATGTACTTTATTTACATTTGATATGTACTTGTTTTATAATAAAACACAAATCAAGTTTGATATTTGTCAACAAGTCCACTGGAGTTATAGCCCCTCTTCAACTTATATTTTGGTAAAATTTAGTGGGGGTATCCCTGTCCTATGGATACAGTTCTAGTTAAGGTTATACTTTGATACTGGTGTCCTAGCTTCCATTTGTTCATGAAAGCTAAGAAGCTAATATTACTATATGTGTACAAAAGTCAAATTGACTTGCTACACCTACTTCTTTACCTACTGGTTATAAACCAAAATTCGAATCTATAAAACGTTCTTCAATGTAAGAGACATGTGCAAGAATCCATTACATTCTCTAAATTGAACAATATCTTACATACAAACTTACTTTGAAGAATTCCATAGTATTTGTCAAAAGGCTCGCCAAATGTCTGAAAAATCAATAACAGGTGCATCATCAGTAAGCGAAAAGGAGTATGGGACATAATCCCATGTCTGGATTATATTTTTAATGATGCATGTATGATATTTATGTTGTTGTTGTTGTTGTTGTATGGTATTTAGCATCGTTTTCAACAGTTTTTAAGTCATGTCACAAAAAATTTGAGATAGTTTTCTTAGCGCTGCCACACTGAAGTATTATGCCGCAGACACATGGTATGACAACCCAACCCAGTCACATTACACTGTCACCAGGCTGACCAGACCTAGAATATCCTTTAAATGCCGACTGCCAAGCGAAAAATCTTCTAGTACCATTTTTCAAGTATTTGGTATGACCTCACTGGGGACCTTCCACATGTACTGCGGATGCTCTACCACTAGACCACCACTGTGGTATATAAAATCTATACTTTATAAGTAGAATAAAAGCAACGTAACATTTATAATTATGAGTAAACTAATTCTGTTCAAGATCAAAGTTTAAAGAAAAGAATATGACTTACTGATAGGAGTTTTAACAACATATTTTTCTATTACGGTACATTAACAAGGTTTAGTTTACTCTACCATTTAACAGCATGATATTCTTAACAGAATTATATAACAATAGTTGTCAGAAGACAACAAAGCTCGCCTATGGGATAAAACTCACCACCCATACAAAGATTTAGATTGGAGACAAACACCAAAACGTAAATGCAACTAAATGCAAAAGTTTAACCTGGGTGTCTACAGATGCTGCCGACACTGCCAGGGTCATGGCAATAACTCTCCTGGACATTGTTCCGGCGAGCTAATAAAACAAGAAATTTAAGAAATTTTAATCAACAAAAACATCGTACCTCACTGAAAGCATAGAATATGATCAAATCGATGCCCCACACCATAATTGTTCTACATGCATCTATCAAAGTACGATGGACAGCTGAAACAATATGATATATATTGATGGAATCATTATCAAGCAAAGTGGATAATCATGTCTAAAAGAAAAATATAAGAATTTGTTACTTTTATATTTAATATGGTGGACATTCATTCTGTTTTATAAAAATCTGTGTTACCATTTCCATTATTATAATCACTATTGCTATTATTGTTATTACCTTTATTGTTTTCATCATCATTTAAATATTCACTATAATCATCATAACCTCTTCATTATTATCATCATTACAGCAGATATCATCATCTTCAATGTGTTATCATTGTTTTTACTAGTATATTTAGTTTCATTATTATATTCTTCATTATTGTCCTAGCTATGGTCATCATTATCTTTGTAAGCCTTATATCTTCATTATTATCATCATTACAGCAGATATCATTATCATCTTCAATGTCTTATCATTGTTTTTATTAGTATATTTAGTTTCATTATTATATTCTTCATTATTGTCCTAGTTATGGTCATCATTGTAGACAAAATAAATGTACCATAAAATTATAAAAAAACAAGCAAAATGACTCTAAACCTTAAATGAACGTTTAAGTGTTGTTGTTGTTGTTGTTGTTGTTGCATAGTGTTTAATGTTGCTTTCAACAGTTTTACAGTTATATTTCAACAGTGTCTACTCGAGATGTTATTCTGAACACTGCCGCACTTGAATATCATGCCACAGATATATGATATGATGCCCCGCCCAGTCACATTATACTAACACTGTGCCAACCAGACCTAGAACTATCCTCTAAATGCTGAGTGCTAAGCGAGGAAGCTTCTAATATCATTTTTCAAATCTTTGATACCTGACTGGGGATCGAACCCATGACGTTCCATATGCAAGACGAATGCTCTACCCCTAGACCACCACAGCGATTCAAGTGTCAGTTAATTCTATAGTTAAAGATGTATTAATTGAGGCATTGCTTGCTCCATTCAAGACAAGTTATTTATTTTTTATAATCGTGCATCCATAAACCACATAGGCGTTGAATTTTTACCGAAAGTAGTGAACTCAATAAAATAAAACGAGATCATTTTCTTCCATGTGCATGGATTAAGACATGCAGATGTAGCAATGACGCTGTGTTTATAAAAAAACTATAATAGCGATAACTGTTATAATAGACATTTCTAACCTTGATATGACATTCATTTGTCAGATTAATGCATCAGACATTACATTTAACTTTTTTTAAATGGTGTTTAATGTTATTTTCAACACATTACAGGTTATGCAATTTTAGTGGTGGAATAAGACCCAAGTGGTAGTAATCACCAACCATTCTGAAAAATATAATTATATAGCTGAACTCAAGAATTAATTTTGAAAAACCCACTTAGAGACCATTTTTGAGACTTAAATTTGCAAGCATGTAAGAACACCAATATATAGTCAAACAAGAAAATATCGGTGGAACCGATGGATGCTCCCCAAGTGAGTGTTTGACTCTGTACCATATTCCCTTAGTGCTGATGGGTACTTGGTTGAAAAATACCAAACTGCATAGCAGGAACAATATGTGGCTCTGCACTTGACCGAACTCATTTGCAAATTATCAAACCAGAACAAAATGACAATATGCGCATATCCTAGCTAGTTTTACAAAATTAAAACCAGAGGTTGTAGCAAAAAAGCATCATGAAGACAATATGCACATCTCAACTTGGTAATGATGCATCCTAGCAAGTTTCATTAAATTCCAACCAGCGGTTGTAGAGAAATAGCCCGGACAAGAACTTGGGGATGCACAGACGAACCGCGACTATATGCTTCCCCCCTTTGGGGGAGCATAATAAACTCTCACAATTGTTCATCTGTCATGGTGAACTAGATATCTAAGGTTGAAATTTGGATTATCAAGCTCATATTTAGGAATGGTTGGTGGATACAACACCAGATGCATTTATATCATGTCAATGCATTCATTTCTGTTGATAAACTGCCTCACATCAATGCAAGTTTATTAGGCACATGACATCATTATGTATAATTATACATTTTGACCTGGACAGAACTAGATCTACTTTTAATCCTACTTTAAATGAATAAAAAACGAAATAGAAATATTGACATGATAAATAGAATACCATTTAAGTGTCTGATATAATCAACTTCGTCAGGTTCGGCACAAGAAAAACAAGGACTCAGCATAGCCTTATCCTAGTTTTTTTCTACGACTCACCTGATAAAGTTGATAATATCAGACACTAACATAGTATTTTCTATATATAGATATGAGTAGAACTTCTCTGAAGATATTTATTTATTATATTAGCAATATATAAGTAAATTGAAAATAACTGTATGTCAATGAAGAGGGCTGAAGATTTATGTATACCTGTTAATGAACGTGTGACTGCCAGTCCAAAGTAGTTGTAGAATGCGATGGAAGTCAGATACAGAAGACAGAAGATGAGGAGCCGTGGACTATTGCCGATCTGATACAGAGCATCTAAACTATTTTCATAGTTACCATTTACATCGTCACCGGGGATAAAGTACATAGCTGGCAACACGGCCTAGAAAAGATAAAAATTTACCTTTATTGTAAATAGTTCATTCTTCACATCACATATTACAATCAAATAAATGGTACAAAAAATGCAATTTCTTGATACTGTTTTTTCAGTGAAAAACTATGTCCACTATTCATACAAGATTTTTAATTCTGAAAATGCGAACAAACATATTAACTAACTAAAAACTCATTGAACCCGAATGCAAAAGGGACAACTGACCTCACACTGATCTTTCCCATCAGTTTTCAGCTAAATCCAAACACAGACATAACAGGAAGTATCTGGATAATATTTTGTGACA
>CM055897.1:33383500-33506000 GCA_029582155.1 Panopea generosa | reverse complement strand
AATAGATCACTGCTCTCACTTTATGTTGTAGGAAAGCGTTTCACTATTGCGTTAAACCTACCAATCTGGACCCAGATGTTCGTAATGAACGAAATGAGATGTAAAAGTCCACGAGAATTCTGGAAAATGTTCGATCTTAGAATTTTACTATCACTTTGATTTCACGAACCAATTACGTTGATGGAAATAACTAGCGCGACGAAGGTTTGGGGAACAGTTAAAGCGAGTTCTCTTGATAATGTTCTGTATGCACACTTTAAAGAAACTGTTACGGTAAGAGGTGGATATGTAAAACAATAATTTAACCATATACTTAACACACAGTTATTTCCGCGCGTATGGACAAAATGGGGTTATAATATCATTTTATACGAAAAGGGACGCCTGCGAATCAAATAACTACAGAGGAATAATTCTCATAAGTTGCTTTGCGGCAGTGTTAACTGTAGTACTAAATCAAATATTAAAGAAATGGTTATATCACTTAATGATATACTTTCATATACGCAATTTTGGGTTTAAGGAGAATCATAGCACAATTGACGCCATTGATAAACAGACAAATAAGAAATAAACATAAATTGTATAGCTGTTTTGATTCAATACAGAAATGGACTGTGATAAAAAATAATAAAAAGTGGATTAGATGGTAAATTACTCGGTATTTTTCAGTCCATGTAAAACGAAATTAAACTTTGTGTGAAACATCGGATTAATCTCTCAGATTTCTTTGATTGCAAAGTAGGATTATTGCAAGGCGAGATACGTTTACGAATTTGTTTTCACTTTTTTAAATGATGTTGAATTATGTTTACAGCACAATTTTGAAGCAGGAAGCATGCTATAACAATTGTCCATTTACTTGCTGATGTTTGCAGACGATGCAGTATTTTTTCTGAGACTAAAGAATGATTACAAATTTCTCTGGATAAACTGAAAAATATGGAGTTTAACAGTAAATGTTGACAAAACGAAAATAATGATTTTTAGAAAAGGTGGACAGTTAAGTGCAAACGAAAAGTTGACATATTATAGAAGGGAAATAGAAACTGTCAATAATTTTAATTATTTAGGAATAGTGTTAACTAGCGTTGATTCTTACATAAAGGCTGCAAATACATTAGCATGAAAAGCGTTACGGGTGAATGAGTCAATTGTTTAATGATACAAGAGGGTTGAAAATGCCCATCAACATTATGTTCAATTTATTTTCTGCTTATGTAGCATCTATAGTACACTATGGTTGTGAAGTATGGGGATTTATACAAGCAGAGAGCATTAAGAGAGTACATACAAAGTTCTGTAAATGGTTAATAAATGTAAAAATGTCGACCAATAACTTATCTTTATATGCTGAGTTAGATAGATTTCGACTACATGTATGTCAGCAACCAAGAATTGTCATGTACTGGTTAAAACGAAATTCAGATAGAAATAATAACTGTATTCTAAAAACAGGACGTCGTTGTCATTAAAACACATTTTTGAAATATCTGCTTATCTAAAATTAGTGAAAACAGAAACACTTTTGCAACTATTAGACTTTCATCACATCATCTATTCATTAAAGTCTGGCGCCACCAAAATATTTTATGAAACAACCGTATTGCGTGTACACTAAATGAAATATAAGACGAATATCATTTAATCATTATTTGTCCATTCCACAATAATAAAAAGATGGATATATACCAATATATAACACCAGACGACCGACTATGGAAAAGTTTATAGACTTATTAAATTATTAAATACAAACCGAAAATCGTTTTAAACAAAATTAACATCATATAAGACAAAAGCTTTTAAATGCAGAAACATCTGATATATTATGTATAACATTTAACATATATAAATATGTTAATTAAAATACCATGCTTATTTATATGCTAATATTGCTTGACGAAATGCTATATTATTACTAGATTTTGCAATATGATTTTGTTTAAAACAACTCTCACCATTATTGATTTAGAACTACATGTATGTATACTATTGTAACCAATCACATTGCATGCATTGAAAATGTTTGTATATGAGATGAGCTACGATGCTCAAATCTAAAAAAATAAAATTTCTGTTCTGTTCTCTTCTCTTCTCTTCTGTTCAAGTCGTTGTTAGTTTAACCAGCTGTTAAATGACATTGTGCAACTTCAATATTTTCTATATTAAATGATTTCATGGCAATTTAAATGTATTTTTAAAAAACAAAATGGCATATTTTCATAATTGTCAATAGATAATAACCTAAAATGCTGTAAATCTCAAAACATCGTTACTTTTAAACTTTCTCTTAACCCAGGATTAAGCTACCAAGCTTTGAACAATTGGACACTGTAAGCTGTTGCTGGTTAACTTGTCGTGTGATGTTTTTTCTGCATAAGTATTGTAACCATGAGTGCATTTTTTCAAGTGCAATTCATGATAGGCCGAGAGCGGACAAACCGTATAATTCGCAATATTCGTGCGTTGCCTACGTGCACGGACACACAATCCCAAATTAAATGATGGCAATGGATACCTAGTTGATAACTGAGCATAAATGTATATTTTTTATAGAATTAAATATGTAATGTAATAGGTATTTAGTACACAAAGCTGTTAAGTTTGGAGTGTATATGATTAGTTTTACAAGTTAAGCAGATAGCTAGTTATCATACTGAACGACATATATTAATCATCAAACAAGACTAGGGCCGCAGTAATAGTGTGAATCATATTATGACAGCAACAAATACGTTTCCTTGACGCATTTTTCATGAAATCATTACAAAGCTAATATCAAACTATATTACTTCTATAAAACTATGTCTGATTGTTTTTCCTTTCAGGGTTATGTTGTGTGTTGCTTTCAAAGGAGCCTTTAATAAAACAGTATAGACTGCATTAAGCAGTGTTACATATGGTGGGCTGTGGTCTAATACTTTGAGTCAGTGTTACTATTTATGGTCATTTTGGGTTCACAGAGCTCATAAAATGTGACACGTAAATAGAATACCGCTTATGTCTAGTCTATCCCAGAACCTGTTATCTCCCGAATCAGGTCTATTATCCCCAATGAAAAAGCAGGCAAGTCTATTCCTCTCCCACAATTCATAGCAATTGAACGCTTACTAAACTGTGACGTTATCAAAACTTTCAGTTGAAGCTACTGACCAATCAAAGTGCTCAAATGTGGCGCTCTTAACATTGCTATTTAACGGACGCAATCGGGAAAGTTGGGACCGAACTACACACTAGCTTATGTCGGTAGTACATGGCTTGACGACGTGAGGACTTATGCTTACAATATAATAAAAAGACTCGATAAAACCGAGTTTGCTATTTCGTTTTCTTGGCGCGTTCAGTGCTTACAAAGCCTCGTTTTATCAGATAGTATTTCCAATTGATAAATTATTTGCCACAGCGTCAGCTCGACATGCTTAACAGTTTATACGTTTGTTAAATGTTGTATACGTTTAATGTAATATGTCCGTGTTGCCTTCCATATAAATATCGTGTATTTGTTTCTCTTATTTATTTATGATATCTCATCATTTATTTTGTATAATTCATTCCATGTAAACAGTATTTGTGTCATTCATGTAGTTATGTTGTCTAACTATAATACTGTAAAACGTTAATAACAACTTTAGACGGGCCTCAGAGTGTAATTTCCCGCTTAATATTTTCCACGCATGCGCATTTTAGAAATACATTGAAATGGCGAGAGCCGTCATGTTTTATTAGCTCTAGGCTATATTTCTCTACAGGTAAATATAATTATGATTATTGCTATCGTTTGACATATTACTATAATTGTTTATGACATGCTTATGTATGCGCACTTAAGAAATACATCGAAATGGCGAGAGCCGTCGTGTTTATTAGCTACAGGCTATATTCTATTGCCCATGCCTTCTGTACTTTACAGACCGTCCTTTATTTACCCCATAAGAGATTCCACAGAACTTATTCGGATACAACATGTTTATAACAGCCGTGACATATTTAAAAATCTTTGGTTTCTTAAAACAATACAAGAGAAGTAAACAAAGTTTTCGATTTAAATGAAGATGATTAAAGTTGATATTAGAATACTTATGTGAACTATACCTATAAACATAAAGGCTAAACACACTAATTACTAGTTGTTAAACATCATTAGGTGACCGACAAGTCGCTTGACCTTTGAGCTTCCATTGCAAAATATCTGGTATTATTTTAAAATATTTCTTTTGGTCATTCAATCGCTCGCACAGTTCACACAGCGCCCTCTGGTAGAGTCCTTCCGTGTAACCAACTGTGTAGTACTGGCTTTTCTTTGCGAACATTTCTGCATAGTCAGTCTCGGATGAAGATAACATCTGTAAATGTTTTCCTAATTCTTCTATGGAATTGAAGTCATCAGTTGATACGATTGTACCTTTAGGATACAGGGAACTTGCCTCTCCGACACTGCCTCCTCTAACGATCTGTATTATATCATAGTTGTAGTTTTCGTGAAGTTTTTCAGTAAAGTACTGGCTGCATAAGGCATTTTCAAATGCTAAGTAGAATTTATAGCTAGTATTCAATAGCTGAAAACATTCGTCCCGTTCCAAAACACGTTTACTACAGTTCCACGGTTTTCCACATTTACCGAGTATATCTACATTGATGTATTTACTTAATTTCTTAGCAAAGAGTTCCCGTTTTGAATCAGTTGGACAATGAGATGCAACCATTAAGGCATCTTTGTATTTGAGTTTTGCAATTTTACTGAAATTGCGATTAACCGATTCCTTGTGTTTTCGAAATTCACCGTACGGCAGATGAATGTCAGAATTACTTTTATCGTATCCCATTGTCCAGTTAAAGGAATACCATCTCCACCAGCCTGTCGTTATGTTATAGATAATTGGTGACTGGTGAGCCACGAAAACCCATGTCTGGGCAAATGGTCGTTTAAATCGTCCAATGTCTTCCATCAGGTTCCCATCATACATCACTGCATCACTATGGCGAGCATCATTTTTTTCAAATGTTATTTTACAATTGTTGTAGTCGCAACCGTGAAAGTCATTTTTCAAAGCCTTTGGTCGTTGTTTAAGATAGCCTATTGGATTATACCAGCACACTAGATATGTCTTATCAATCCTTTTACCATACGGTCTGTGCAAAGTTGCATCAACATGTCTATCCGAAGTGTTTATTCCAAAGAAATGGTGATGAAATTCAGAAGTTTCTCCGAATGGCATGTCCTTCTGTTAAGAAGAAAACATAAACAATGCAACATTCACGTGTTTATCGTACCGGCCTCGGTTGAAGAGTGATACTTAAAAAAAAAATTCACAATACAATAATTTCAAATGTAATTATAAAATTATGATGTACGAAACAATGGACTAAGCAATGGACACAAAAATCTTTTACATTTTATTGTCAATCAGAAATGGATTTATTTAATACGCATTGAAACGGCAAGTGATTAACTTAACAATATATATATGACGGTTGACTTAAATACTATTGCTTTAAGGCTTTATATATATATTTATTATACTATTGGGCATTTAAAAATAAATTATTCTACCACAAAATACTAAATATAATTACATCAATGTGATGCAAAATATATACAAACAATACTGTGTATTCTCCTTCAAGCACATGTTTCAAGCTAATTGTGTATCACCTTGCAAGAAGTAACATAAAGCGTGAACCCATACTTCCACGGGTATTCAAGAAATCACTTTCACCAGAAGGTTTTATTACCAGCTGTACGGGCTAACTCCAGACGAGATTATGCGCCCGTTCATTATCTGATGTCGTTAAATTATGTTTTGCGTACTCGCCCGGCAAAGTTTAACTCTATTTTCACATGGGCGTTTTTAATGTTTAAGAGTCTAAATTTTTTGCTCTAAGTTCTTTTTTTAGAAACACTAGCTTAATACATTCTATTAGTTTTATTGAAATAAAACAATTGAGGTAATAAACATGTAATTATAATTATTTATGGTGCGCATTCAATTTTATAGAGGTATTTAAAAACACTTTTCACTGCTGAGGTCATAGGTTCGAGTTCCGCTTGATCATAATTTTTTATGTGATTGCCAGTTAATTGCGGGAGGCCGGTGGTTCTACTAAGATTCATTCCGAGGTATGTGTTGAAAATGGCGTTAAACCCCTTCCAAAATAAATATTTGAAAATGACGTTCTCTGAAACTAAATTGCCGCATTTCTGAGATATAGCATTTAGCATGAGCATTTCACGTTTCTTCATATTAAAACATACGATAGCCATCGAATTAGATATTTGACCCCACCAGAGGTCACAAATGAAACTATCTTAAGAGTAATATTAAAGGTATGCAGAAAATTCTTCTTTTTCTCAAAACATTTTGTACAACTCAAAAAATCAAATATAAAATTTAGGTCCACCTATGGGATCAAGGGTAAACATAGAGTTACATGTACAATATACATGTGTTCTTTGCATCTTTCAGGAAACTGGATGCTTCTTAGCTCTGGTATTTACATGCAATATCAGATTCATTCTCACGCTTTAACAAGATGGTAATACGGTATCCTTGGAAACACATTACATCAACGTTTTCAGGAAATTATCCCAACGTTAAGTTGATGCTAAGAAAGCCTCCTTATACCATCTTGGTCCTCTTAATATTGCTAGTAACATACAATTAGCAGCTGATTACACCATTACATTACATCTAGATATACATTATTTTACGCTTAAACTGTATATATTTAGGTATATCGTTTGCGTCCATTACCTGCTGTCCTTGGCGTTGTATTTTAGATACGTCTGGTAATTTTTGTTGGTTAAACACCCATATACACGGATATATCCCAAGCATCACAATTGCAGCTGAAATTCATAACAGACATATATACTACGTAAGTACTGATGCATTAGGATCATATTAAGTAGCAGTGTCCAGAAAAGTGTAATACTATCTAGAAGAAAACACTTGCTATACGTCATGGTATTAAGTAAGTAGTAAGTGCATGTACATGATTGCCGCACCACATACAATGCACACGACCTCGACTGTTCATACACTTCTTCCCAGTATTTCAAGTACGCATACCCTAATGATGTCGTGATAAAGTCTAGTCTACGAAACTTTTAATAATTGTCAAGATACATCGCAGCTTCATCGTTCTCTCTCTCTCTATCTCTCTCTCTCTCTCTCTCTCTCTCTCTCTCTCTCTCTCTCTGAATGACATTCCACACTGCATAATGGGCGGTACTTAATATTCATAGTGTTGACAGTACAAGTATATCAGATTTCACAACATCTCCCTTTCAAAGTAAAGCCAATACACACCACTTACACTACTGAACAGCTGCAGCTATTTCTAAATCAAGCAAATGATTCAAATAATTCCGATGTTTTAATACAAACAATAGCTTACATGTTCTATTTATTTGACAGTATTAACATTGCGGTATACTTTACAAGTCAATGTAATAAACCATTTTTACAATAGCAATTACTTTTACACGTAGTATTTGAATCTAACTGGTTTATTAATGACTGTCTGATCTAGTGACAGTTTTGTTTATGTTTTCTGGCATCGCTGTAGGTTGTGGAGTAGACATGGACATTTGTTGATCAGTTGATTTATTTTTCACTATTTGGGAGGGTATGTGTGATTTTTGTCGCCTGCTGATTGTTTGATTGTTGACTCACGTGTTCGTTAGGAATGTTCTGTAAATGCATACGATTTCTAATATAAGTCCAATTTGAAGTTTCTACCACATATGATCTTCTATTTTGGTCTGCTTGTTTTACAGTCCCTTGTTTCACCCATTTATGTCACTATCTATCTTAATTCTCATATTATCTCCTTTTCAAGCACAGGAAGAGTACGCACAGAATTCCGTCAGTTATAGAAATATTCATTTTTCTGTTTTGCTTTCCTGTTATTTTCTTTCACAGTTTGCATTTTTTGGCCAGTTTGGTTAAAGTCCATTTGGCATGCATGGTACATTTGATCTAATGTTTCTCCCTATAAGTTGTGACTGTGAAAATTCTGTATTTTTTTATGGCGTGTTACGGTAAGCTTTCAGTGCCCCAAATACATCTTTTTATCTCAATACTGTCTTTGCAATTTTGACAGCTGCCTCGGCTTCACCATTACTTTGCGGGTATCGAGGACTTACTAATATATGTCGAACATTGTGTTTATGCACAAATGTTTTGAACTTTTCCGAATTGCGTCCCTTGCTGTGTAACTAGCTCGGCTGGATCTTTCCAGTGTGCAAACATATTTGATAATTTACCCATTACAGTTTCACTTGTAGCCTTTGGTAAGTAGCTCACTTCTATGTATCTCGAGTAATAGTCAGTCACGACAAGAAATTAACTATTGTCTATTTTATAAATGTCTGCTGCTAGTTTAACCTATGGTCCCGTTGGCAACGATGTGGTTTTCAGTGGTTCTTTTCTTTGAGTCGGCCTTTTTTCCTGACAATATCCACATTTTTGAATTAGATTGACAATGTCTCTTGAAATTGACGGCCACCAAACACACATACTTGCAAAGTCTTTACATTTTGTAATTCCCATGTATCCAACATGTAGTTTTCGAAGCATCTCGTTGGGTAATGTTTCTGGAATAATAACTTTATTTCTGTAATATTCTAACCCATTTACGACAGAAAGTTCAGACCGCGCTGGAAAGAATCAAGTATCTTTCGATTCGTGCGCATGCCCATACCCATGCGAGGCATTCTTTCTCAATTTGAGCGTATTTCTTTTCCCTTTCAGAAAGTGTCCTAGAACAGTATGCTATCGGCTTTAACTCTGACCCTCTTGACCAAAGAGAACAGCCCCTAACCCGAAGCTGCTGGCATCAGCAAACACAACCAGGTAATTAATCATTACAACTATGCAGCGCAATTCAGACACATTCGATGGTGCCTCTAGATCTCAAATTGCTTAAACCTTTTTTAGGATTTTGACTAATCCCCTTTTCACCTATTATGTGACCGAAATACCCTTGTATTTGGCTGCCTAAACAGACACTTATCTCTGTTCAGCTTCAGTTATACATTTTCTATTCTTTTTAAAACGCGACGAAAGTTTTCGTCATGTTCTTGCATAGTTACCATATACAATAATGTCGTCCATTAGTGCATCCACACCTTGTAATCATTTTAGTAGCTCTGACATTTTCCTTTTGAAATATTTGAGGCGCGCTTGAAATTCCAAACGGAACTCGTTTGAACGCGTAGCGACCAAATGGTGTAATGAACGTTGTAAGACGCGTACTTTCAGTATCAAGAGGAAGTTGATAAAACCCTTTTGCTGCATCCAATTTGGAAAAAAAAGTTATATTGACAAGTTTCGGCGAAACATCGTCAAGATTTGGTATAATGTAACGCTCGCGTTTTACAGATTCGTTGAACTTTTTCAGGTCAACGCATATTCTGACATTACCATTTGCTTTTACAACAGTAACCATATGTGCACACTAATCAGTTGGCTCTGTCACGTTTGGAATCATTTCGTGTTTTCTTTTGTCAAAAACGAAAATGGCACTCGCCTTGCAGTGCTTACACTAAATGGATTCGCGTTAGACTTGAGCTCATTTTTTACAGGCTCACACTTTAACAGACCAGCGGTACCGAATAGATTTCGTGAAACTTCATCTATTCTCTGTTCATCGAAACTGCTACTCCCCTACAAAGGAGATTATTTTGGTTGCTTCCTGCAACTACAAACACTCTTAATAGTTACTTTTTCCAATTTGCCTTGTTTCTGCGATAAAATAACCCTTACAGTTAAAAGGACACTCAGGACTTCTGAACACCGAAGATGTACATTTAAGAGTGTGACATTTAGCTAGTGATCTCTAATTCTACTTTCCATGGATCAGTATGGAAATTGTCACAGTCAACTGCGTCTACATAGTACTTACAGTTTTCATTGTCCGATTCATATTCATTGTCACTGAAATAATCCTCCATTTTTCAAAATCTCATTCACTTGTTTGTTTTACAACACACTGAAAAATGGTAATGTTTACCAGATTTTCTACAGTTATTTCCCATTGCTGGACAATGTCCCTTTTCTCCGTCTCTTCGGTTGCATCTTGTGCACTGCTTCAGCTGCCCTGCGTTTCCTTTTCGGTGAGACTGCTCGCTGTACCCATAACCGGATTTGCCGTGCTCTTTGGTCAATTTTGGTTGGCTTCTCCTTTAACAGCATTAACATTGCTTAACCCATTCATATGTTGTGCCTTGACTTGTCCTTTAACAAACACTTTTGCGTGCCATTGTAATTGCATCATCAAGTGTTAAGTCCATTTTCAATTGCATTTTCTCTGACAGTTCTTTGTCAACAATTCCGACCACAATACTTTCTCGAATGTGTTCCGAGTCTATGGCATCTTCAAAGTTTCAGCTAGTTGATATAGATTTCTAATGAATGGTTCCACTGATTCACCTTTATTTTGTTTTTCTTGAATGAACTTTTGCCCTTTTGTGGAAAGTGTTTCTTTTGGGAGTGAAATGTCCATCACTTTTTTGTATTACTCCATCGAATTTCTTTTGATCATCATTTGATAATTTAAATATGTGTTCTGCCTAACTTCCCATTGAATATATTATACAAGAAACCTGCACGTCTCCGTCATCTTGTAGCAGTTCTGAATCTCAGAAATCATTTTGACACGTTTACGTGCATACATGTGCCCTGATATAGTCCTGATATAGTCCTCTTTTAAAGACGATTGCTCTAGTTTTTTATGTGCACCAACTCCGCGTACAAAGGGAAGCAATTTTGTCGAGACCTGCAAGTACCGCTATACTACAACTGACACCATTTCGGATGTCACAATCATTTACGGATACTCATGAAATTGGTATTTTATATTGTGTTACATATATGAAATTTACATACTGGAATAAATCAATTGTTTATAACAATTTAACCTGAATATCAAATATAATAGAAATCTTAATATTTATACAAATATGCTCAATAAGTATAACAACGTTAATTTTGCAACTGCAGTTTTTTAATGAGGGCACACTTTAAGAGCTATTCTTTCTCAAATTACGCGGTAAAGTGTATTTATTATTTTGATTGTCATTAAGATAGGTATCAGCGAATATTTTGTGAGGTTTTAAGAAAAAAATTATCCTTACGCTATATCAAAATATTAGAAAAACGCTATATATTTATTATAAAATTGACATTTTGTCGAAATGATTTTGTTTTTAAAAACCCTAAACAGTTAAATTCAAGCTTGTAATTATCATTTCCTTGAAAATAATTAGTATATGCATGCATTTTATATGTAATAGTTTTATTTAATTACTAGATGTAACCAATGTTAAATATTTTTTTCGCATTGCTTGTTAAATCTCCAACTTTCAAGGACGGGTATGTTTATGAGGAAGTTATACAAAAAATCTGTAAAGTTACATGTGTTTTTCATTTTTGATATTGCATAAACATACATTAAACTTAAATACTGGGAATTTTCATAAAATTCTATCCATAGGAAAAATGTAACAAAAACTATAGCAATCGTCTTTAACTTAAATAAGTCCAGTTTACTTTCGACACCATGTCATAATTCTTGATCATGGGTAGGTGTCATGGGTAGGTGTCATGATTCTTAATCATGGAAGAAAATAAAAACATACAACTGTTATAGTCTACTAAACTTTTAAAAAATAGTCAAGATACATCCCAGCTTCATCGCTCTCTCTCTATATATATATATACATACAACTGTTCTAGTCTACTAAACTTTTAAAAATAGTCAAGATACATCCCAGCTTCACCGCTCTCTCTCTCTCTCTATATATATATATACATACATACAGCTGTTCTAGTCTACTTTACTTTTAATAATGGTCAAGATACATCCCAGCTTCATCGCTCTCTCTTTCTATATATTCATACAACTGTTCTAGTCTTCTTAACTTTTAATAATGGTCAAGTTACATCTCTCTCTCTCTCTCTCTCTCTCTCTCTCTCTCTCTCTCTAAATAGGCAGCATACACTCTCTCTCACAGGTATATCAGTATATCAGATTTCACAACAAGTTTCCAGTCTGTCCCAAAATTCATAAATCCCTAACGTGTTTGCCAAGTGACGATGTTCACCTTCAGCTAAAGCAATTGACCAATGAGCGTGCTCGTACGTCACTGGTATGTAATTGTTCCTAGCGGAGAGAGCTACAATCAAATCCTCCTCGATTAATCCACCATCATATATCTTACGCATTAAGTATTCGGCCGTAGAACTTATCAAATTGATACATTGACTCATGCTATTTCTTAGAAAATTTAACACTTGTTTTATGGTACTTAGAACTTTTTGTATTTACTTGGTCGCATACTAAAAATCGTTTTACGACACATGAGCTATATTCTCACCGCGTGGTAAGTACGTGAACTAAATTGTTGCAACTGCAAAGTGGGCACAAATTATATAATTTCGACTACCGCAATATACACAGCTCATCGGCAAATATGGAGCCTAAAACATATTATTGAGGTGGGGGTACATGAATGAAGATACAAGAAACTTTATTTTATGACGGATGTATAAATATATAACACTAGCTGTAAAGCAATTGAGTGGGGTGGCAACTTTAAACATGTATCAACATTATTTTAATTATATATATTCGTTTAACTTGCATATTGCAATGTTTTAATGATCTGTTTGTCTTTTCTATATTATTTTAATGACAAACAGCTAAAACTTTTGCTAATGTTTATAACATCAAAACAATCAACGTGTAATATATGCTTAGCGTTTTAATTAGTTTGTAATCAATATCACGAAAAGCTACATTCACAATTGTTGCAAATGACACAAAATTCAAAACATCACCTGTTCAATATGTCACATAAAGTATAAATATAATTGGGAGACGTTGTCATGGCACGCATCTGCTGCAGTTTAAACGTCTGTGAGCTATCGACGTATAAAATATTTGTAACTATACGTATGGAAAGCCGGCGCTGTCTTCTGTATTTCAGTTTTGGTATATGACGTACATTTTCCTTCATATTATGTGCTTTCTTCATTATATTATGTAGATTTATCTTTATATGCTGTGCATTCTTTATTATACGATGTAGATTTATTTTTATATTGTGCAGATTTGTCATAATATAAGGTAGAATTATCATTATATGATGTACTTTCTTCATTATATTATGTAGATTAGTCATTACATGTTGTAGATTTGTCATTATATGATGTGCTTTTTTCATAATATTATGCACATTTATCATTATATGATGTACATTTTTTATAATATAATGTCGTTTACCATTATGTTATGTAGATGTGTCATTATATGATGTGCTTGTTTCATTATATTTTGTGCTTTAATCATTAATTTATTATGTTATGTAGTTTTATCTTTATAATATGCATATTTGTCATTATATAATGTACATTAACCATTATATTATGTAGATTTGTCATCACATGATGTAGATTTGTCATTATATGATGTACATTCTTTATTATAGTATGTACATTAACCATTATATTATGAAGATGTGTCATAATATGATGTGCTTTTATCATTATATTATGTACTTTCTTCATTATGTTATGTAGTCAAACATTAATATTATACCCTGTAGACAATTCAGTTATTATTATATGCTGTAGATACTATATTATGTGACTTATCATTATGTGGACGATTTTAACGGGTGGGTTTATAAGAAACACCGACTAATTTCAAAAACGGAGGAAATTTTGAACTTATTAGAAACTTTAGGATTAAATGCCTACAGGCAAAATGTTCTACGATAGAAACTCTTAACATACTCGATTTGTAAAAGCATGACGGACACGGAGTCGGCGAGCCTTGGTGCGAATACGATAAAGGACAAAGTGAGGTTTCGCGAAGGATTGCTGAAGGCACCGTCTGCTAGCACCTACACAAGTTCTGGTTTGTATAGATCATCTCCATGATTTTATAAATTTAGCTAACCAGAACGTCTTTTGCGCCTCTCATAACTAGTTTTTTTATAACTTATCAGTAGATTTCTTAAATATATTAATCATATTCTCGTATTTACTTTGTAAACTACCGATAGATCTAGATCGACTATGTAAATTTTTATGGCCAACATCGCAACAAAGTATTTTTTGGTATTAATTAATCGATTTTCGTTTCTTTTGGGGCATTGTGGCTAAAATACAAAAATACAAAGGGAACTCACTCTTAATTTCTCTTTTCTCACCAAAAACAACAGAATAAGATGACAGAAATCTACTGATAAGTTAAGATAATATAATAAAGAACGTACATCAAATAATGACAAATCTACGTCATGTAATGGCATGTCTGCATAATATAATGCACATCATATAATGTTACATCTACATAATATAATTATAAAAGCATATACTGTAATGACAAATCTACATAATATAATGGTTAATGTACATCATATAATGACAAATCTACACAATATAAAGATAAAACTAAATAACATTATAAAGAATGCACAACATATAATGATTAAAACACATCATATAATGATACATCTACATAATACAATGGTTAATGTGCATACTATAATAAAAAAAAACATACATCATTTAATGATAAATGTACATAATATAATGAAAAAAAGCACATAATAAAATGACACATTTACAGCATATAAGACACATCTACATAATATAATGAAGAAAGTACATCATCATATGATAGTTCTACCTAATAAAATGACAAATCTACACAATATAAAAGTAAATCTACATCGTATAATGAAGAATGCACAGCATATAAAGATAAGTCTACATAATATAATGAAGAAAGCACATAATATAAAGGAAAATGTACGTCATATGCTAAAATTGAAGCACGGAAGACAGCGCCGGCTTTCCATATATGCGAATAACAGTATCTCTCCATGAAAATTAACAAAATTCACAATTTGGGATATAACTTAACAGAACTCAAAAATTGAAGAAAACGTTATGTATAGAAAAAAACAAGTCATAATTGCAGTAGTAACTAAACATATATGTATATAAATAGATAGTTTGATTATATCAAGGAGGATAGTGTACAATTTAAGGAAAGGAAAGGTCCAGTTTCAAACTGATATAAATATATTTATATACTTATAACTGATATTTAAATATATCTTTATACATATGAATATATTTATATGACAATACATAGGGTCAAGATTGTAGCAGTACAACATTATACTGTCGTTAATGCTAAAGAACTCGTCATTTCCACTGTCATCAGTAACATAATCAACAGGGTAGTTATTTAAATAGAATCTTATCATCAGCAACGATAGCAGCAATAATAAAACAACAAAAGCAACAACTTAAACCTGACACAATTATAACAATTAAAATAATAATAACAATAATTATAAACTACTGATTTAGACTGATAATCGACGGCAATGTAATAGTATATTTCCGTAGAAGTCATAAGCAAGAGCATAAATAGCAATAACAACAAAACAACAACTGCTGTAATATTGTAACAGTACAGCAGAGAAGTCAAGCAGTAAGATCACAAAAATGGAAGCAATAACAACAAAACAAAACCCACAACAGGGTTACCTTAACAAGGAACGAATGCACTTAACAGATCAAAATTGAAGGAAGATAAACACGTACCTGCTTTTTTGTTACGTAACATAATGCAAAGTGTATAACTGAGTGTGTATTGTTTGCTTCAAAACGAAATGATAACTATCGAAATTGGCTTACCTAAGGCACAATATTTCCTCATTTTTCGAAGACATTGTAAGCCGTACATGGTCATGTCGAACACTTCGTTTTGCACTTATCCTACTTCTGTGTAAATCTTGTGCAGACTCGGATGCATCGTCGGATGCCTCCGGATTATTCCGATACACTCCATCAATCAGCCGAGGGAAACTACGCCAGCTATACGTCGTTTTATTTGAGCAAAATAGAATAACAACGTCCAATCAAAACGGCGTTTGCAAAATAAATACTCTTCAATGGAAATCCTAAAAATAGCAAAGCCGAACAATATGGCCGCGCCCATGGCCAAAAAGGACAACACTTGTGTTTTCTTATGTTCACCCTTAACAGCTGGAAGGGCTAAACATTCAGAGGTTTCGGCTGTCAAACGAGCTTCGAACAATATAACATTAACAACGAAGATGTTCGCCGCTACATTTGTGCGAATAAATCAAATTGTCTCGCAAATTGGAATGACGATAAGAAACTAAATTTACAACAAAACTTTGGAAAAGGAGGCCTGCTTAACTATTTGATTGAAGTGCCAGGTGTACAGAAACCACAGACACCAGTTGGTAAGTGATTTGTTATGTTATATATTCATTAATAAGGCGTGACCTAAATTAAAGGGACTTTGTCTCAAGGGACTTTTTGCGATCGCCTGTTGTCCGTCGTCGTGCGTCCGAAAATAATTCACACTTTTTCTCATAAACCCTAAGCTCAATCGTTATTAAATGTTGTTTGCTACCATATGGTGAATCAAAACTGCGAATTGCATGATCCCCAACATTCCCGGTCCTTGACAGCCAAATTCAAGGTAAACTTCGAAAATCTTGTTTTTACTATAGGGAGCACTGGAAAACAAATGGTGAGCATATTTATGAACGCATGTGAGTCCTTTATAAAAATTGTGAATTGCATGTCTCTGGGTCTCACGGTTTGGCGCTCGGGGCTGGGGCCTAAAAATGAGTGTGTCCGTAAACAATTCACATTTTCGACTTCTTCTCAAAAATCGTAAACTCAATCGTAATGAAATGTTGTATGCAGCTTTGCTACCTTAGGGTGAATCAAAATTACGAATTACATGATCCTCAACACCCCGGTCTTTGGGAACGGAGCCAAAACAGCCAAATTCAAGATAAACTTCGAAAATCTTGTTTTTACTATAGGGATCACTGGAAAACAAATGGTGAGCGTATTTATGAACGCGTGTGAGTTCTTTATAAAAATTGTGAATTGCATGTCTCTGGGTCTCACGGTTTGGCGCTCGGGACTGGGGCCTAAAAATTAGTGTGTTCGTAAACAATTCACATTTTCGAATTCTTCTTAAAAACCGTGAACTCAATCGTAATGAAATGTTGTATGCAGCTTTGCTACCTGAGGGTAAATCAAAATTGCGAATTACATGATCCCCGCCACCCCCACCTACACCACCAACTGGGACCTTTAGGGTTGGACCAAAAACAGTCAAATTCACGGTAAGCTTTAGAAATTTTCTTCTTACTATAGGAAGCACTGGAAAACAAATGGCGAGCATGATTATGGACGTATATGGGTCATTTATATAAAAGTGAATTGCATGTCCCTTGGTCTCACGGTTTGGCCCTGGGGTTGGGCCTAATAAATATTAAAGGTAAACATTAAACATATTCTAATTAATATAGGAAACACTCAGAAACAAATTGTTAGACTGGTTTTTGACGCCTGTGGGTCCTTTATAAAATTTGTGGATTTCATGCCCCTGGGTCTCACGGTTTGGCCCTGGGTTGGGCCTACTTTCCAAAATCTATATAAGAGAAAATGATATGACTGTTGTTGTTGTTGTTGTTGTTGTTGTTGTTGTTGTTGTTGTATGGTGTTTAGCGTCGCTTTTAACAATTTTTCAGTCATATCGCGACGGTGTCTACTTGAGACAGTATTCTAAGCTCTGTCACACTGGAGTATCATGCCGCAGATACATGGTATGATACTCCAACCAGTCACATTATACTGACACCGGGCCGACCAGACCTATAACTCTCCTCTAAATGTTGAGCGTCAATCGAGGAAGCTTCTAGTGCCATTTTTAAAGTCTTTAGTATGACCCGGCCGGGGATCGAACCCACGACCTTCCGCATGCGAGGCGGACGCTCTACCACTAGACCACGCCGGTCTGATATGACTGAATAGACTTAGAATTTTTTATCGGCGTGATTTGTAGCTGCTGACATTATGGTTAATGCCTATGTGAATTGCATTGTCTCCGCCCCAATGAGGTCTTAGGGGCCTTAGGGGCGGGGTCAAAACAGTTAAATTCAAGGTAAACTTTAAAAATATTCTAAGTATTATAGGAAACACTCAGAAACAAATTGTGAGCATGATTACTGACGCCTATGGGTTCTTTATAAAAATTAAGAATTCCATGTCCCTGGGCCTCAAGGTTTGGCCCTTGGTATGGGGCCTATTATTATTATTATTATATTATTATGAAACTTATTATGCAAAAGAAAAAGGGGTCAAAACTCTACATCGTATGTCCAAAAAGAGGTGTAAAATCGTTACGCATAAGGGAATGATGCGAAACTTGTGTGGTATATGCAAACTAAAAGGAAATTAGCTTTTACATATCTTATTGCCACATTAACACATATTAAATATATATCATGCATATACAAATACAATTTAAGGCAAAAGGGTATGGTCAAAAGTTCTCTCAACATTAGATACGGCCTTTCCCTTTCAACTATATTTTGTAATTTCAAAGATGGTTAAGGTATATTGAAAGTATATTTATGAAAATATAAAATGAAATTAATGAAAAAAATATACACGCGCACTCACGCAAACACACGTACACACACATACATCCGCAAGCACACGCTCGCACACACTCTCGCATATAATGTTTCTCATTACATACAAATTCAAAAAATAATTGCAACGCATGGCACGTAGATAATAGACAAATAATCAATATAATGTTAGATTCCATTGAATTAGATATAAAACGTTATCTAATTACATTCATTTTTTACTATTTTTCTACGTTAAACAAATATAAATTACACATTTAACACACTTTGTCCATATATACTAGATTAACACAAAAATGATAGATGTGAATAGATATGAAGAAAGGCTTGAACGTTACGAAAGGGTTTGTCAGATGTGTGACAGTGCTAAAATTGAAGACGAAATTCATTTTGTATTATTCTATTATGTTCTATTTGCCATGAACTTAGAAGCAAATATAATCATAATCGTTTTATCCGTAGACCAAATATGATAAACTTTATTAATCTTCTTCAATAAAAAATAAGCCAAAAATTGTTAAATTAAGCAAATTTATTTCTGAAGGATTTGTAAAACAACGTCCCATAATAAATAACAGATAAATGTGTTCATTCTAAAAAACTTCGTCTTCTTCATAAAGTTATGACCTAATAGCTACTACACATGAGTGGTGATTTGCCGATTATAATATATATAATTTATGCTTGTACTAATATGATTCATTTTTTTTCTTCAAAAATTGGTTCGAAATACCAGTTAGATACCTTTACATCCTAGTAATATATCAAATTATAATTTTGTAATCGTTCTTGTAAATGGCCAATATAGCTTATGAAAGCAGTTTTACCTAATAAAATAGAATATTTGAGTAGATGTTACTGTATAAAGTGAAAATATCGTATCATATGACTATTTAGAATTAAATACACGTGTATACGTTTATCTTATTTCTTACTATTCGTTAAAAAAAACAAAAAAAATAACCCACATTTGACGTCGAATTCAAAGGTCACAACAACATGAGCAGCATGAACAAAACTAAAACCAAGAATAATACATTCAATAGTTAAAAAGTGACAACCTTCATGTAAGGGTCATATTAGGGTCTGTAGCAGATTCTTGCCACTGGGGATCTTAAACCTAGTTAAAGGGCTGCACCCAACTTTGCTCTTCCTCCGTCGTCATATCATAAAACAGGATTATTCTCTTTTAAATTCGGCAACAAAGTTTGAACTTATTTATTTTACTTCGGTTGTGAAACAAGTAATTACAACTAAGACAAATTAGGATCGAAGTGTTCCTGGGTAGAACCAGTACCAAACATATGCAGAAAAAATGTCTTGCTCAATGACACCACACATTGTCGTGGCGAAGATCGAACCACCGATTCTCCGATCATGGGTTCGATGCTCCGCCACTTGACCAAGTGCTCCACACATGGGTATATCGTAAAAACACATGAATGCTTGGGTACATGTATGTGTATGTATAACAATGAAATCATTGTAATTTTATTTCATAAAGGGAGATAATTGAAATCGTAACAACTGTTTTTTCCGATATAAGGGATCTTTTTCAGATACACTTTTACAATGTATGATATATGTATGGAGATAGTTATTTGTGAACAACAAAACATAAATCTACATACCATACTACGGCGAGCGCGCCTAGCGACAATTCAAACCAGAGACACAAGATCAAGGCCTCAACCAACCCAATATAATTAGTATCAACTATGGCTTATATACTACGGTTTTACATGCAACTCAGCAGGACGGGAGGAACAATTTATAAACATGAACTGATAGCGTTATATGACTAGGATCCAATTTAGGATTCATGACTACTCACGTGTTATATAAAGGACAACTATAGCAACCCGTCGGATCATGAAGATACAGTGAAATCATAGTAATTCTATTTCATTAAGGGAGATAATTGAAATCACAACAACGGTTTTTCCGAAAGCGGAAGATCTCGTTCACAATGAATGATGTATATATATATGGAGATAATTATTTGTGAACATTACTTAACTTCCAATGCAAACTACAGAACTTCCTATCTTAAGCAGACAGTCAAGGGAAGGAGCCAATGTGACATTTTAAGAGTAGTTGTTTAATACAGGTTAATTTGCTCTTAAAAGCATAGAAATGGGAAAAGCAAATATGGTTGCTTAAGACAAGTGGCTGCTCAATAGAGGTGACCGCACTTACAAATCTTTGACTGTATATTAATAGTATATTAGGGAAGAAAAGATAGTGTTATTTCTAAATTGAGGAAATTATAGTATTAGAACACGTTATATTTCGACGGAGGGATTCTGTACTTGTTTATAATGCATAAATACATAGTGAAGTACTTAATTCCAACACTGATTGTTTATAATATTACTTGTTCGATTCTAAGGTTATGTTGTTTTGTTTTAAAACGATAGTTTACTACATAATTCACTGTTCTTTCTACTTAATGAAATCTTAGTTCTATAGATGTATACGATGTATTTAACACATACAAGAAAATATATGCCAGCAGGACATTTAAATGCCATAGTCACCTCACTATAATGAACATGGTCAATATATACCGCCAGTAAAATTTACAGCTGAAGAGCTTAGACCAGGTTAACCTATGCACTCAAACCTTCCCCACCTCCCTGTTATACGAGACAGTGTAAATAAAGTAGTCCCTCCACACCAGAGTAGTTTTTCGGCTGGAATTTGAATTTTAATAAATTGTAATAATAGTTTAAAGAAAAACTAAGAAAGCACACTTTGTTTCTAAATCAAAATGCTGATTTGAATCATCTATTACAAGGTGATATTGTCGATATGAATGGAATTGATGTTCTATAGAAAAACTAGTGTCATCTTTAATTAGTTCGTCACATACATATATCCCAAAAGCTAAATTTAGGCATGTTTAAAGCCATAATGGTCTGCAAAATTGACCAATTACCGTCGTAAAGTGAATGATTGTCGTAAAACCTGGGTCGTGAATGGTAGATCTCATGATACTAATTCAGATATATATATATATATATATATAGCTCATATAAAAAATAAAAAACAAATTTTCGCAGGGAACATAGACGCGCTATTGAAGAATATTTGCTGCTATTACACCGACGGGAAATTGACGAATCCCTTGAACTTGATAGTATGACATTTTGGAAGGTTATAAGCAGCCAACGGCAAAAATCATGTAATTCTGTAGGTAATGAAATGAAATTTGGAGAATGTTCTTGTAGAAATGCAGAACAAATTACAATGCACTGTGGTGATTACTTTAACAGTTATACCCTCCATTTAATCAATCAAACTATAAACCAAAGTTTAAAGAAGACATTGAGAATAAAATGACAAAAGTGGAGTTAATAACTGTTCGACTGTATCAGTAGCTGAGGTGTCTTTAGAATCTATCAATCTTGCATTGCGTCAAGCGAAAACGGCCAAAGTCGGAGGAATAGACAAAGTAGTTTATGAACATTTAATATATAGTGGTAAAGTTGTCAGAAATTACTTTCTAAACTATATACTGCTATGTTACAATTATCATAGTTACCTAGAAGCATGAAAAGGGGTGTAATTATCACATTATTTAAAGGTGGTAACAAACCGAGAAATGACCCTGGCAGTTACCGTGCTATAACCTTATCCTCCGTTTTTGTCCGACTGTATGAAAATATACTTCTTAACAAAATTGAAACTGAAGGTAACTCTTTAAAGTTCAACAGTCTTCAGTGCAGTTTTCTAAAAGAATTGAACTGTGTTATGACATATTACACTATGTAGGAATGCATATGTCTAAGTAGGGAGTTAGACTCTAAGTTGTTTGTATGTTACCTTGGTTCCTCCCTAGGACTTTAAGCTGTGCAGACATACAAAATTAGCTCTGACATTTTTGTGAATTTAATTGGATAATTGAAGGAATTTCTTACAAAAAATTATATAGCCTTAAAGCTGAGATTATACTCAATGCAGATCAATTGCTTATTTTGGATTCTAACTAATAGAAATTAATTAAAAACAGTGAACAGGAAAACTATATATCTACGTGTAAGGAATTTCACACCTTTTGGACATAACATTCTCCGACTTTACAATTAATAACACCCGGTGGATTAACAGCTGTAATACAGAAAAGGTGTTAACAACATATTAAGGACTATGAACAACAATAATGGCCACTAATACTTCAACAGATTTTTATGGCTTTTCTGAGAGTGACTTATCAATGGACTTTGAAGATAACAACAATGGAAGTCTCTATGATGTTAATGTTTCTAAAAACAATGATTGTGTGTGAATCTCATTCTATCAACAAACCACCTTTGATGAAATGATGGAAATGTTACAGGGACTTTCTTCCTTTAATCAAAACAAAGGCAAAACAGCCTTTATGGCTACAACTGAAAAAGTAGGACAGAAGGTGGTTATAACGGCTTATAACACAAAGAAAATTTGGTTCAAGGAACAGGATGTGCAATATGGAGAAGCACCATACTCAAGACGCTTGGAACAAAACACAAAATCAAAGCCAGAATCTAAAAGTAATACAACAGAAATGAGTGTTAACGCTAATATATCTTCACTCCCAGGAAAAACAAATTCTAGATCAATGACACTTCTCAGCTCCATAGCAGCAAAAATAAAAATTCCCAACACAGTGACATCACCTGATAACTATCAAAAAGATGATTTTACAAAAATGCAACACACTATCTCACAGACAGTACAGAAGACAACACAGAAGAAGCAGAAGGGGAAAGTTGGAAATCAACGAATCAACAGTTATTGGCTAAAACCATCTACTGATACAGATGGAAACACACCAGCCCCTGAAAACACGCACAAAACAGTCTCGCAGCAAACTGAAGCTGAATTGAATGCATCTTGTGAAATGGATGCTCAGGATATCACTGAGTATATAAACTTGTCAAAACTGATACGGGAACATAATGACAAACTAAAAGTCGAAAATGACATTCTTAGGACTGAAAATGGAAAACTGATTCATTTAAACATACACTTTTTATACCCCAAACTTGATGAAGTGAAATATATCATAAATGAACAACACATTTTTGACATTTTTGGATTATGTGAAATATTTCTCAATGACACCTTTACCAATAAGAAAATTGCTATATCTAATTTTCAGTTATTCCGCCGAGATAGAAACTCAAATGGTGGTGGTCTTGTTATTTATGTTAGGGATGGAATCTTATGCAAAAGACGCAGTGATCTTGAATCAGATAGCTTAGAAACTACATGGCTCGAGATTAAACATGGACAGCAGAAACATTTATGTTTGGATATGTTAACCGGCCTCCATCATCAACTAAACTTGGATAGACTAATTTGAAATAATTCTCGAAAAGGTTCAAACAGAAAATATGAAAATACATTTAATGCGTGACTTAAATTTTAATTTTAACAATGTAACAAATGTTTGCCAACGATGGTTAAATGTGATAGATAATTTTCATTTGAAACAAATAGTTGAGACACCAACGCTTGTTACTTCTTTCACGTCTTCTTTAATTGATCATGCCTGCACTAACAAAGAAAGTAATGTAATAGAAATAAGTGTTCCAGAACTGTCTATAAGTGACCATTACCCAATATGCATGACACGGAAATTGATACAGAACCAGAAAGAGGCAATAAACCTAATATCATTAACTAATTGAAACAATTTAATGAAGAAGTATATCTTCAAGAGCTTCAAAATCAACCATGATCTGTTGTAGATATTTTTGATGATGCAGATGATGCACTTCAATATTTTTTAGATATATTTATAAGCATTTTAAATAATCATGCCCCTAAAATTAAAAAGCATGTCAAGCATCCGAAACAGCCAGCCAGGTTTAAATTGATATATCTGAATCCATGAAACTTAGAGACTATTTCAAAAAAACAGGAGACACAGAAAATTACAAACTCAGTAGAAATTTATTCAAGACTATGATTCATGTAACAAAAAATCCTACTTTTCGAATACAATAAATGAAAATAAAAAAAAATCCCAAACAGTTATAGAAGAACCTAAAAAATGTCTCGAGCCAAACGACTTATTATCAAACTCATTTAATAGATGATGACGAAGGAAACCCAATTTTAGATCCAGAAATTACTGCTAATACATTTAATGACTACTTTGCCAAACTACCAACCTTGTATAAATGCTTGAATTCTCCACAAAATCAAGAAAATACTGCACCAAAAGACTATGTTAGTGCTAATATTGGAAATAATGAAAAGTTTAGTTTCATTACAATTACAGAAGACTATGTATATAAACAACTACATGATCTATCACAGAATAAGTCTACAGGACTTGATGATCTATCTGCCAAATTCTTGAAAATGAGTGCCAGTGTTATATCTAAATCAGTTACAAAAATATATTTAATCTTAGTTTAACAAAAGGAATTTACCCAAAGCAGTTTAAATTAGCCAAAATCACACCAATTTTTAAGAAAAGGTTTTAAACAAGACAAAAATAACTATCGCCCAATTTCCATTCTTCCTATTCTGTCTAAAATACTTGAGAGACATGCTAGTAATAGTGTTCGGTATTTTTTAAATACATAAAATTTATTGTTTGAAAGACAATCAGGGTTCAGATCTGATCATTCATGCGAAACAGCATTAACAGCGATGGTTGATGACTGGATCACAGCTATTGATCAAAACAAAATATCTGGAACCATATTTCTTGATCTATCTAAAGCATTTGATCTGGTTGATCATAGTTTACTGCATGAAAACTAAATGTATATCATTTCCATAAAGATGTACAAAATCCTATCTATGTGAACGCTCACAAAAAGTTTCAATATCTGGTACACTTTCAGAAAGTAAATCAGTAACATGTGGTGTACCTCAAGGATCTGTTTTAGGCCCACTTCTATTTATTATCTTTATCAATGATATGCCCTTATGCACTCAGTATTCAAAAAATGAACATGTTTGCTGATGGCTCCTCTATCACTTTATCTGGTAATTCAATATCAGACATCACCGAATTTCTTAATAATGGTTTAACAATTATCCAACAATGGTGTAATAATAATTTGATGACCATAAATACTTCAAAAACCAAAGCAATGTTTATAACCTCTCATCCAAAGCAACCACTTTTCAGATCAGCTGAGCACATAAATTAGGAGATGAGGCTATTGAATTTACCAGTAGTGAAACACTTCTGGGAGTAACAATTGACAACACTAACATGGACTCAACAAGTTGAAAACACCCTAAAAATGCAATTCCGTATTATACTTACTTGGCCGAATAAAATACTATTTACCAATACCTATTAGGAAATTATTTTACAATTCTTACATACTTCCTCATCTAGGCTATTGCTGTACAATATGGGGAAATTGCAACTCTGACCTATTCGACAACATATTAAAATTTAAAAAAACGTGCTGCAAGACTTATTCTTGATAAAGACATTGATGCACCATCTGAAACATTATTTAATGATCTAAAATGGATGAAATTCGATAAAAGAGTAGAATATAAAAAGGCTATTTTAATGTTCAAGATCATCAACAACTTAGCCCAGAGTATTTGCAAAATAATTTTACCCCAACACCAAATATACATTCTAAAAATCTACGCTCACAGTCAAATAATTCTCTATATATACCAAAACCAAAGATAACATATCGTAAAACTCTTATATATTCTGGATCCAAAATCTGGAATTCCCTTCCAAACCATATTAAAATGCTTCATAGGTCCAAGAATTAAAAAGATATTGTCAAGTGTATATTTTACATTATAATACTATCATGCCTATTGTTGTATATATTTTGTTATTACTGTGTTACCATGTATATAATAGAGGACCACAGGGAAGATTGGAGATTGTTCCAACTGTGTTTCATCTTTAAATAAAGACTTTATTATTTATTATTCACAGAACTCATTTCATAGGGTATGGCATGATGGTTTGTTAAATAAATCGTATGATCTTCAATAAGATATGCAAACTTACAAAGCTTTCGTGAGCCTATACTCAGATTTAGAGAGCTGTGTTAAATTTCAGGGGTTTTATTAAGACTGGTTCCCAGTTCTACAGGGAACCCGACAGGTAAGGTAACAAGTCCAATGATCTATTTATTATTCATTGATGGACCCATAAAGGAGCTACGTCATTCAGGCTTAGGTCTATGCTCATTCGATTTAGATATTTCCAGCCCGACTGCCGCAGATGACATGTGTTTGATCTCCCTTTCGAATTCTGCTCTAGATAAAATGATTAACAGTTGCTACCGATATGCCTATCGCTGACATTTTTTTTTAAAATCGATGTACGATCTCAGACCTGGCTCGTTATTCAAATTCCGACTTTTTTTTTGAATGTTGATCTATGATCTCAAACCTGGCTTGTTATCTAAATTCCGACTTTATTTTGAATTTCAATCTACGATCTCAGACCTGGCTTGTTATTCAAATTCCTACTTTATTTTTAATTTAAATCTACTATCTCAGACCTTGCTCGTTACTCAAATTCCTACTTTATTTTGAATGTCGATCTATGATCTCAGACCTGGCTCGTTATTCAAATCCCGACTTTATTTTGAATGTCGATCTACGATCTCAGACCTGGCTCGTTATTCAAATTCCTACTTTATTTTAAATGTCGATCTAAGATCTCAGACCTGGCTTGTTATTCAAATTCAGGCTTTATTTTGAATGTCGATCTACGATTTCAGACCTGGCTCGTTATTCAAATTCAGGCTTTGTTTTGAATGTCGATCGGCTTGTTATTCAAATTCCGACTTTTATTTTGAATGTTGATCTACGATCTCAGACCTGGGTCTACATTGAATGTCGATCTACGACCTGAACTTTTACGAATGTTGATCTAAGATTGCAGACCTGGGTCTACAGTGAATGTTGATCTACGATTGCATACTTGGGTCTACATTGAATGTCGATCTACGATTGCATACCTGGGTCTACATTGAATGTCGATCTACGATTGCAAACTTTGGTCTACTTTGAATGTCGATCTTCGATTGCAGACCTGGGTCTACATTGAATGTCGATCTACGATTATAGACCTGGGTCTTCATTGAATGTCGATGTACGATTGCCGATCTCATAGCCAACTTCACGCAGCTAAATAATTCACTTAGGTAACTAATACTGGATTAACGGCAGTACATTCTGAAACCGAAGTCACGATGAAGGATGTCGCCATTCATTATAATTATCGCGTTATATGTGCTATGGGATCTAACGTCCCTAAATGCCTCTAATTGCTGATGGTAGTACAGGTTACGCACATTTTCAAAAATGACCGTGCATAGAAAATTATGCCATTTTATTTTTTTTTTATTTAGTCTTGGAGTTAAATAAGAATATTTATTTAAATGGAGATTTTATTTGTTAATAACTCTTTATATTCCAATAGTTCCAGTCAGATTGTATAGCCATATTTCATTGCGTCTTTGTCATGTTTGGAAGCAACTGGACAATCAGCTTAAGTTTTTTGTGCGTGTTTGGGGATGATAGGATTCGATTTTATTTCGACATGAGTGGTATATTCAAAAGTAAATATCTAATATGTATCATTCTGAAGTGGTTTCCACATTCAATTTAAATTATACTAATTTATTCTAGCTCGATTTCGACGAAAGCTCAGATATCACATGGATCGCTCTCAAGTCCGCTTCTTGGATAGAACCAGTACTGAGTTTGTTTTTTGAGAGGCCAACGGGTCGAGCTAGTAGTCCAACCCGCAACCTCTAACATTAACAGCCAATATATACATCCATTGAACTACTACCGCTTCGCTTTCACATTTGTGCAGTGACCTATTTTATTTCAGGAGACTCCGTTTCCCACCAGATGTTCCAAAGTATCACGGGTATGATACCTTGTTAGTGGATAACGTAACAATGGTTTCAATCAGGAAAACACTGTCCAACGAGAAGCTTAATTACAGCCACGGTTTCAACTAGACAATGGCACATTCACCCAAAATCCGATATTGTTAATTCGATAGTGCGCAAAATGTTTGGTAATATTTGTTCATTGATATAGCAAAAGAGGACTTAACATTATTTGCAATACAATTTTTTTTTTTTGAAAATGAATAAAGTTAGTTTAAACCGATTTTACTTGTAATCTCACATCAAATAAATATTTTCACCTTTGAAAAAAAATTCAAATGTATAGCTACGTCAGCAATGTATAGCAACGTCAGCAATGTATAGCAATGTTAGCAATGTCAGCAATGTATAGCAACGTTAGCAATGTCAGCAATGTATAGCTACGTCAGCAATGTATAGCAACGTCAGCAATGTATAGCAATGTTAGCAATGTCAGCAATGTATAGCAACGTCAGCAATGTATAGCAATGTCAGCAATGTATAGCAATGTTAGCAATGTATAGCAATGTTAGCAATGTCAGCAATGTATAGCAATGTCAGCAATGTATAGCAACGTCAGAAATGTATAGCAACGTTAGCAATGCCAGCAATGTATAGCAGTGTCAGCAATGTATAGCAACGTCAGAAATGTATAGCGCCAGTCGGTTGTAACCCTGTCCTCCCCAGGCCAGGGCGTAACGGTGACTCTGACGTTCCTCTCTGCAGAGCTCTGGTAAATGTCATGCCATAAATAATGAAAAATATCGTTAATTCGATAAATGTTATCTAAAATTGCTTAGCCAGGGTCCGGTTAGCTCAGTCGGTAGCGCGTCTGAATTTCAATCAAGAGGTCGTGAGTGCAAATCCCCACCCAATCACAGTCCCCGTGATGATTGATATACGACATTGTGTCTCATTATCATTCGTCTCTCACCTTTGATTTACGTGGGCAAGTTGTCAGCTTCTTGTAGATATGTAGTATGCCCGAGTATTGGTTAATCATCCAGGGTCCCAGAAAGAGTTGTTACGTTAACTGATCGTCTGTTACCCCTCGGTGGTAAAAAAAGATGCTAAATATTTAAAACAAACAAACCCATTTTTGAAAATTATTGAAATGAAATCATTATTTCCTACTCCAGTTTAATGTATTTTAGCCCGAAAGCGACACGATCATAGCTTACACGAATCGTTTTCGAGAGTAGAACTGGTGCTTCAAGTGAATTATTTTGACAGGTCATCGGTCGGGATTGAGTCCAACTCACAAATAATGAGCAGAATAAACATATACAAATGTTTCCAACATTACAGAGCATAAACGAAACACATGAAGTCATGACGACATTGCTTACACGCACTTATACAAAAGAAACGACTAAATCGTTATATTTTTATCAATCAGCAATGCATTTAAGTAATAAGTAGATATTAAACAAGTTGTTGTCTTTTTTTTTTAATTTTTGAACATATAGCTATTTTACCGAAATGTAATGCAAGTTAGCTAGTTAAGCAACCATTTGTTTGATTGTTTTACAAAATATTGTTATAATAGATACACACTCGCTCGCACATGCAAGCACGAACGCACGCATGCACGTACCAAGCATGTGACACGCGATCAATCGCGCAATCATAAATACATACAAACACACACATATTGTAATAGAAGATCATATAATATATACAATGATTCATTTGTATAACGTACTGTTGATTTATAAAGATAAACTGAACAACCTTTTTTCTGCCTTTAAAGTATTACATTATTATATCACAACATATGCTTAGCTTTTTAAGTTTTGGATTTACAATGTTGAATAGTTCTTTAAACTTTCAAATATTAGGTCTTGTAAAGTAGAATTTTTTTAGATAAAATCTCCTATCGCCGTGAAACAGTGGACATACTAAAAGATAATGAAACTCATCGCCCATATCGTTACAATTAAATATACACTTTTGTTTATAACTTGGTTTATTAAACTTATATATATTCGTATTAGCAGTTATTTCATGTTCCAATTTTGTATGTAAATATCTTTGAGTTTTTGAAAAGAAGATTTTACAAGCCATTTTCTACTTGGAAAACTCTGGCTTTCCCAAATTCTAGAATATCCAGATGACGCAATGATACGTTCGATATTTTTTTATCTATTTTGATTTAACAAAATTGTCTAAATAAAGTCCGTATAGTAAAATATATAGTTAAGATGAAAGTTTTGTTGTTGTTTCGCTATAAATATTTTTAAGAAGTCTTGGTCAATATGCAATAATTAAGTTGTGTATATCAACTGAAAGTTTTAAAGCTCCAACTTCACCATAAATCATGTCCGATGGGTTGGATTTTTTCAATGGGTATTGCCACGTAATAAAGCGATATAGTTTTTTTCCTAACCGGAATTACGTTTGAATTTAATCAGAATATAATTTTATTAATAATAATATAATCGTTGCTAAAACTGAAGCTATGGAAATAAAGGAAAATTAACGAATACTCTGAACTGATTGAATTTTCGTTATATATATATATATGAACAAAGGGAAATAACTAAATAATACACCAATTCGATTATAATTGAACGGTTATGTCTCTTGCGAGAGAGAGAGAGAGAGAGAGAGAGAGAGAGAGAGAGAGAGAGAAAGAAAGAGAGAGAGAGAGAGAGAGAGAGAGAGAGAGAGAGAGAGAGAGAGAGAGAGAGAGAGAGAGAGATGAACTTTTTGAAATTTTGAAAAAGCAATCTGGTTACAATACGGTGTCCTGTTCGGGCTATTGATTAAATCAAGTAAAAATTAAATAACGAAACAATGAAACCACAATGGTGAAAACTACGATGGTGAAAAATCGAAACTACGATGGTGAAAACTGAAAACCACAATGGGGAAAAGTCGCAACAACGATGGTGAAAAGTGGAAACAACGATAGTGAACAGTGGAAACAACGATGGTGAACAGATGAAACAATGATGGTGATCAGTGGAAACAACGATGATGAAAAATGGAAACTACGATGGTGAAAAGTGGAAACTACGATGGTGAACAGTGGAAACAACGATGGTTAACAGATGAAACAATGATGGTGAACAATGGAAACAATGATGATGAAAAATGGAAACTATGATGGTGAAAAATGGAAACTACGATGGTGAACAGTGGAAACAACGATGGTGAACAGATGAAACAATGATGGTGAACAGTGGAAACAATGATGATGAAAAATGGAAACTACGATGGTGAAAAGTGGAAACTTCGATGTTGTAAAGTGGAAAATACCATGTTGTAGAGTGGAAACAATGATGGTGAAAAGTCACAACAACGATGGTGAACAGTGGAAACAACGATGGTGAACAGTGGAAACAACGATGGTGAACAGTGGAAACAACGATGGAGAACAGTGGAAACAATGATGGTGAACAGTGGAAACAACGATGGAGAACAGTGGAAACAACGATGGTGAACAGTGGAAACAATGATGGTGAACAGTGGAAACAATGATGGAGAACAGTGGAAACAACGATGGAGAACAGTGGAAACAACGATGGAAAACAGTGGAAACAATGATGGTGAACAGTGGAAACAACGATGGTGAACAATGGAAACAACGATGGTGAACAGTGGAAACAATGATGGAGAACAGTGGAAACAATGATGGTGAACAGTGGAAACAACGATGGAGAACAGTGGAAACAATGTTGGAGAACAGTGGAAACAACGATGGTGAACAGTGGAAACAATGTTGGTGAACAGTGGAAACAACGATGGAGAACAGTGGAAACAATGATGGTGAACAGTGGAAACAATGATGGTGAACAGTGGAAACAACGATGGTGAACAGTGAAAACAATGATGGAGAACAGTGGAAACAATGATGGTGAACAGTGGAAACAATGTTGGTGAAAAGTGGAAACAACGATGGTGAACAGTGGAAACA
The DNA here is from genome assembly GCA_029582155.1 of Panopea generosa. Taxonomy (NCBI): domain Eukaryota; kingdom Metazoa; phylum Mollusca; class Bivalvia; order Adapedonta; family Hiatellidae; genus Panopea; species Panopea generosa. The sequence continues at coordinate 33,473,671 of CM055897.1, read as the reverse complement.
TTGATGGTGAAAATTGGAAACTACGATGGTGAAAAGTCGCAACAACGATGGTGAAAAGTGGAAACAACGATGGTGAACAGTGGAAACACAATGATGGTGAAAAGTGGAAACACAATGATTTTGAAAAGTGGAAACAACGATGGTGAAAAATGGAAACTATAATGGTAAAAAGTCGAAATTACGATGGTGAAAAGTCGAAACTACAATGGTAAAAAATGGAAACTCAATGGTGAAAAGTGGAAACCACAATGGTGAACAGTGGAAACAATGATGGTGAACAGTGGAAACAATGATGGTGAAAAATGGAAACAATGATGGTGAAAAATGGAAACTATAATGGTGAAAAGTCGAAATTACGATGGTGAAAAGTCGAAACTACAATGGTAAAAAATGGAAACTCAATGGTGAAAAGTGGAAACCACAATGGTGAGCAGTGGAAACAATGATGGTGAACAGTGGAAACAATGATGGTGAAAAATGGAAACTATAATGGTGAAAAGTCGAAATTACGATGGTGAAAAGTCGAAACTACGATGGTGAAAAGTTGAATCTAGTTAGTTATCTAGTTTGTTATTTTTTAATGTATTTTTTTCCCGACAAATCATCGCAAATTTTGAAGCAGAGAGATTGAGATTTAACCCTAAATGAAAAAATGCTTAACGCGTAATGAGCTTGACGGTGATTCAGAATTTCACTATCTTTTAGTTTGTCTCAGTTAAATGATATTGGAATAAAAAGAACACAAAACAATTGTATTTCAAACACTCGGATATTCTTTAATTATTTATTTACAAAAATCCAATGCTGAATGAAAATGTTAAAATGTGAATATTTACAAAATGTTGAAATATATGAGAGTAATGAAATAAATAACATGCAATGCAAACGATTAACGTACATAGTACGCACAAATTATGAATATGTACAATTGTGACCCGAAATTAAAGGATGTCTCGATGTTGCGTTCACCCAGAATGTCTGCCTCGATTTTGTCGTCTGCCCCGTTGATGTCGTTTGCGTCTTCGTCTCGAAGATCTGTTGTTGCACTGTCTCTTAATTGCATTGTATCTTTTTCTGAATACCTTAACGTTTCTTGGAACTTTATAAACTTTGTCACGGGGGTCCAAGTAGAGGTCAGTAACGGTTAAATAGTTTACATTGGACCGAATGAGGAGTCGGTTTTTGGAGCGCAGATTTTTAATACCACTGTATTTATCATACTGCACGTTGACTGTACGACTCGTTTTTGTTGAACCATTTTGTGAGTGTATTTCTTTCAAATCAGAAGTGAAGTACGTATAACCATGGAAATTAACTGGCTCTCCAATCCGTAACAAATATTCATGTGCTGAAAATATAAAACAATATAACAAGATTTATGTTATTTTTTTATATAAAAGATATATAGAAAAAGTGAATCATATCTGCTGACCAGCAAAGGCAGATGAAGAGAGGTTTAACGCAATTTTCAACACATTTTAGCTTATATATGGCATATCCAGTTTTATTGGCGGAGATAAGACTTCAAAATGAATCTGAGTAGAACCACCGTCTTTCCGCAAGTAACTGGCAAACTTTCTCACGTACAGTTATTTTAGTGAGCGAGACTCGAACCTACGACCTTAGCGATAAGAGGTAAGTAATCATAAGACCACGGACGACCCCAAAGGCAGATGGCAATTTCACTTCATTGCATAATTATTACAAATTACGTTATTTCATCTTATTCTTAAGAAATGCTCTGAGTAATTATTTAGAGGTTATTTTATGTACTTTGGGTTGTATTCAGAAAGACCGCGGCGTGGTCTAGTGGTAGAGCGTCCGCCTCGCATGCGGAAGGTCGTGGGTTCGATCCCCGGCCGGGTCATACCAAATACTTTAAAAATGGTACTAGAAGCTTCCTCGCTTGACGCTCAGCATTTAGAGGAGAGTTATAGGTCTGGTCGGCCCGGTGTCAGTATAATGTGACTGGGTGGGGTATCATACCATGTGTCTGCGGCATGATACTCCAGTGTGACAGCGCTCAGAATACTGTCTCAAGTAGACACCGTCGCAATATGACTGAAAAATTGTTGAAAGCGACGTTAAACACCATACAACAACAACTACAATGTATTCACAAACGATACTTAAGACTATTCTTAGACTTGAACTCGTGAATGAATTTTAAAAAAACACACAATTAGAGACCATTCTTTTTAGATCAAAATTTGCAAGCATGTAGGGACACATATTATATACTCAAACAAACTCTCATAATTATTCTATCTGTCATTGTAAACTAGATACCTATGGCTGAAATTTGGATTTTTAACTCAAGTCTAAGACTATTTTGAAGAATGGTTGGTGAAAATAATCCCTGGTGTGCTTCTAGGCCTATTATTTTTTTCATATTTTCTGTTGACAGCAAACATTATACCATATAACATGATATAATTGAACAGTTTATTTGTTACTTAAAATCATTAAATGGGCAGTGGAAAGTGCAGTTTTAGAAAAACGACTCCGGATTCAAATTAAGTTTTCGTCAACCATTTTGAGATTAAGATATTGAACATTGGCAAATTATAAAGAAAATGGTGATATATTAAAAGAATAATAATATTATACTGAATTCATACAGATAGTCTCTTACTATACGATAATCATCATTATTTGTTAATTATTATTATAACGTAAAATAAGTTTCTATGCATGAATGAATGAATGAATGAATGAATGAATGTATGAATGAATGAATGAATGAATGAATGAATGAATGAATGAATGAATGAATGAATGAATGAATGAATGAATGAAATGGTGATATATAAAAGAATAATAATATAATACTGAACTCATACAGATAGTCTTTTACTATACGATAATCATTATTATTTGTTTATTATTATTATAACGTAAAATAAGTTTCTATGAATGAATGAATGAATGAATGAATGAATGATTGAATGAATGAATGAAATGGTGATACATAAAAGAATAATAATATTATACTGAATTCATACAGATAGTCTCTTACTATTTTGATAATCATTATTTGTTAATTATTATTATAACGTAAAATAAGTTTCTATGCATGAATCAATGAATAAATGAATGAAATGGTGATATATAAAAGAATAATAATATTATTCTGAATTCATACAGATAGTCTCTTACTATTTTGATAATCATTATTTATTAATAAATATTAAACGTAAAATAAGTTTCTATCAATGAATGAATGAATGAATGAATGAATGAATGAATGAATGAATGAATGAATGAACGAATAAATAAGTGTGATTAAACAATCAAATGAATGAATGGTTATAAAAATTGATGAATTAATGAATAATGCATGTTTGTTAATTCAATATATCAAAATTCTATATTGTCATGATATGTTTGTGTTATGTATGTGTATGTATAAACAATGAACGGGTCAATATCTTGGCTAAAAAAAAAAAAAAAAAAAAATGGATGTGCTATTTACAATGAAGTAAAACCGTTATATTTTGCATGCGAGGAATCTGTTGCTATGCGTCGATATTCAATAACGATATTTTGGCACATATTCTTTTTCTGCCATTTGTAATATTTTACTTTTGAAGTAACAAATTCAATACATTGTATTAATGTCATGTACATTTTCCATTTGTATTAAATAGTTCAATACAATTATTCACAATTATTTGACATTGTTTGTTCATATATTAAAGACAACAGCAAAAACTGAAATAAAAACAATACCTGGTGTACGTCCGTTACATACTTCATTTGCAGACATCTTCAACGATTTAGCTCTCCAAACCTTGTCATTGCTTGCAGGGTGCTGACATGGAATGTTCCGTGATCTCCTTCGGTAAGTGTTGGTATCACAGCATCTATAATCACAGGATAGAAAAAGAAAGGTAAATACGATTACGTTTGTAAGTTTGAATGACGTGTAAGACATATACATTACTACGCTTTCTATAACAAGAGAATCCCTACCTTAACTCTTTACTCCATATGTATTTTAACTGACCTCTTCCAAAATGAGAAGCCACTCAAAATCAACAAGATTTCCATGAATAGATACATTTTACCTATTTATTCTGATGGAGCAGAAAACAGTGTAGAACCTGTTCTGATTGCTCGTTATGAGCAATCAAAACTGGTTCTACACTGTTTTTAAAAGCCTTCTATATAAGAGGTGTTCAAAGGTATCCATATGAAGTAAACGGTTTAAATACATTTATCAATTTCATAATTATTTACCAATTTATAGAAAGTCAAGGTATAACATGTCTATTGTTTGAACACATGATGCAAGTGATATTTTGTTAAATGTTTCCCGCTCTACTATTTATACGGAATCTCTTAAGATAATATGAATGTAGGAATACCATTATATAATAATTAAATAATATATGTATGGTTTATTATCAACTGTTATTCCTCCATTCGTATTATGGTAAGATACTTCTAATCTATCTTGGAGCGGGAAACATCTGTATGTATAAAGTGAATCAACATTAATTCTAGTTAAATTCAATGTAACATTACAATATTCGTCATGATAACTTGATAAAATGACCAGTCAACATGCTCAAATGTGGCTTTTCCAACATTGCTATTTAACTGGCCCAATCGGATCCGTTCTATAGACTAATATTCTGACAACATTTAATGAAATTCATAATTTCAAGAGAACACTGATACTTGCCACTCACATGAGTTGTACTGTTAAATCATTGGCCAATGTATCGTTCGTAAAAAATAGTGCATCATTGTACATAATATTTAAAGGTACCTACACATAATTTTCTTCTTTTTTTCCCGAATGAACTTGGAAAATATTACTGCTCATTCTGCAACAAGTTTCAAAGTCAGGATGGTACTTTTTTGTTTCGCAACACCTATAACCTTCGTTAGGACCACTGTATTCAACGGATCCACAAGTCAATGTATCAGTTGGCATCTTATCTCGAGGTTGTAACATTTTAGGTCGGGTTGAAACCGGTGCTTCCGTCGATTGGTTAGTTTTCTGTTCGACAACAGCAGGTACATTTGTTGCTACTTTCGGTAACTCGACAGGGACGCCATTGACACATTCATGTGTTGCCTTATCTATGATTTGTGGTACATCGCTAGTCTTGCTGGTTCCACATGCTGCGAAAGGAAAAGCTGTAACGAGACAATAAATTAGTAACAAGTACACCTTATATTTTAATTATAGGTTCTTTTGAATACAATTTAATTTTCCAACGTTTGAACAGTCTGTGTAAATTTGGCCAATATTGAATAATTCTGTAGTTCCGGTTCAAATGAATAATAACCTTTAACCCTTTACTTCATATAGACACCTTTGGACACCTCTAATATTGAAAGCATTAATTCACCACTTATCAGCAATGGGTGAATTATGTTTATATTAACTGACAGAGTGGAAAACAGTGCAGGAAGTGTTCAGATTGCTCGTTACGAGCAATCCGAACTCTTCCTGCACTGTTTTCAAAGGCCTTCTGTGATTGGTGTGGGAAAACGCGTATCTATGGAGTAAAGGGTTAAACAAATACAATTATTCTATTCAAAAGAGTAACAAATACGTGGGATTTTTCCTCATGTGAATCTCATGACCCCAACAGCAAATCCTCACGCGTGGACTATTGGGAGTGCGTTTGAATCTAACGTGACACCGGTCACTTTACCTGTCCAACGATGTGTCTGCTACCTTCCGTTATTTAACCCTTTACTTGATATAGAAGCCTTTGGACACCTCTAATATGAACGCCTTTGGACACCTCTAATATAGTCCTCCTTTGGACACCTAATATAGAAGGCTTTTGAATTATTGGCTGAATTATGTTTATATCAACTGACAGAGTGGAAAACAGTGCAGGAAGTGTTCAGATTGCACTGTTTTCAAAGACCTTCTGAGATTGGTGCGGGAAAACGCGTATCTATGGAGTAAAGGGTTAATAGAGCGTTTGTTGATGTTTCTTTACAAATCTTTAAATTTCAAAATAAGTCGGCTGTTTTCAATACATTTAATAATTAACATATCTGTTAACTATTTTGTCCAGTTAATCATGCTACAAAGGATCAATACTCAGAAAAATATTTATAAAGAGCTATGCAATAAAACATTTTTTATAAAAAACAAAAAAACCCACACTATTTGCCTTACTTACTAACCCTATTTTGTATGAGCATTATTTTTTAAAATGTCCCAAACAAATATTTTCTAGAATATATTATATATATATATTATGATTTGTATATGCTGTTAAAATTCAGTTATGGAATATTTGGTATTTCATATTAAATGACCATTGCGAAGTGTCAGTATAACATCAGTCTAACTTAATATAGAATAAGAAAATAGATAAATTAGTCTTGCGCTAATCCCTCGATTTACCTACGTCCAAGCTGGGCATATGATTGCGTGTAGTTCAAAGGTTTAATTTTTAAAAATAGCAATGCTAATATTAGCCGTTGTTAGGTATTTCGAAATTCCATTTGTTATTTTGAAATTCCTTAATTATTTACATTGACCTTATTTAGAAGGTTCTAATTATATTACGGCCGATGGAAAATCCAAAGTTCTCTGTACTTATAGCTTCTGATTGGTTATTTTGTTTTGAGAAGTTTCTTTTTGTAAAATGACCATATCCTGGCGCCACCTTTGAACTTAGCATTACATCCAAACCTAAATAAGACGTCAGAACCACAGAGCAGTTGGATACATATGAAACAATTATATTTATAACGCAATTGTCGTCACATCTGGAATTCAAATTGTTTTGTGGGTTTTTTTTTCAATATTTTACTTATTAGTTTTATTTATAAATATCAAATATTTGTTACAGCATGATTTCGTGGTATTCCATTTTTGGGTAATTGTATTTGCGTAATTTAACATATGTTTGTTATTTCGTTATCGTTTCACGTAACAATTCATTGTAGGCGGATTGTGGGATCATTATAAATAGTCGCACGCACATTCTAAACCACAAGTAATGATGGTCACTGGTTCACTGGAATTGTTATTGTATGGCACGACACGGCACGGCACGGCACGGCACGGCATGGTACAATAGTTTATGGTATTGTATAATATATAATGATACGGTATAATATGATTTCCCTCCCCTGAGATTTCCTCCAATTTAAAAAGGTACCCATTTTAATTAAAATTGTGAAAAACATACTTAGAATTGAGATTAAAAAGGGCGTTTATATACGATATGGTACAGACCCCTGAGATTTCCTGAAATCTAAAAGGTAAATAATTCTTCCCAACTAGATCAATACGGTACCGAGTGTATATGAAATGAAAAGGTACTTGGTACCTTTTTGCACCAATGGGGCGAATAGTTTCAATAAAAATGTGGACACATATATAGGCCTACATGGATTCCCTGGATATTGGGAACGATATTTATAACTGAAACAATGAAACCCGACGCCTACTAACTGAAAATCCCGGAATCGGTTTCGTGCGTGTATATATTATATTAACCGTACTAACAGTCACGATAAACAGAAAAAACACAAATGAAATAATTTATAGATATTTTGTGCTAATTTGCCATGATTTAAACCTTTTTGTTTATAATTGTTACAGTGATCTTCAGTCCGACATCGGTGTTAAATGTCAATATATCGCTCTAAAACAACACTCGATCGTTGTTATTCATACTTTTTATTTTCTATAGCTCTTTTAAACCTGATATATTGTATCACACTATGCGCATTTAATAAAAACTTAAACCTCTATTATCAGCTAACACGCCGTTCACGGATATCTTTCTTTTATTTGTCCCCACTTATATGCACTGATATGCATACCGAGTAGATTAAAAACTAACTTAAATACCTATTCAAACATTAAATCTTGAAGATTGTTAGCATTTATCAAGTAAAGACACACAGTCCTGATTAGATGTAACTTACGAATAAATTGTTGTTGTGTTTATTACAATCAGATATTGGTGTAGCAGTAGCATCTGATAAAGAAAAGAAAAGTTTCGGACGGAACTAATAAAGTTAAATATAGCAAAATCTGGTTTACCGAGTTTGCTTCCGAGCGATAATGCTAATCGTACATACTCTACCAATTTCGTCATCAGAAATAATAGCAACACTGAGTCAAATTATGGGGTGATTGCACACAGCTGCAACACGGCACGTAGCACACTGGTAGCCCCACCAGTATATATACTGACTTAACTATAATAAGCTTTAATGCTTATATAAATAGTAATACGTGTACTTTAATAATATATAAACAATTGTTTAGTACAACTAACTACTAACTACATGGCAAATAAGCTGTTGTTGAAACTCGACCAAGTTGTCAGTTTTGTCAAGTTAGGAGTTTCATAGTGCATAATAGCAAAAGATCTATGCCCTTTTCTCGCCTGTCTAATCCCGGTTTGTGGTTATGTACTGCGGTTGTCATTCACAATGCATTATCAATGAATAGAAAACTGCGTGAAATATTCAGATTATTACGATACGCCGTATTTCAGTAATCAAGATAACAAACAAACTGCCCAATAATATCATATTATCAAATACTGGAAAACAACTGTGTTCACGCTCTAGAGTTTGGAAACAAATTACTATCTGTAAAATATGTTTATGAAGACAAATAACTAACTAACTCACCAGATCCTTTTCTTTGAGTGACAGGTGTCATATTAACAGAAATTAAAATATTTAAATAAGCCATCAAATAAAGAAGCAGTTTAACATCCATTTTGTCTTTAGCTTTATAGATACTTTTATAACTACAATAATGTGAGATGCGGCCAAATGATTTAACAGCTAAGGTATGGACAGTTTTAATACGTTCTTTTTTTTTTGGGAAACCTAAATGTTTATCAATTACTATCTAATAATACCTATCTCCACATAATATGGTTTCCAACTGGGTTTTCATGGGTTTTCAATAATGGAGGAATACTAGAAAATGTATAACTATAAATATTGGTATCGATGATAAAATAGAAATAATTTCAATATTGTCAATATTTATTTCTTATATGCCATTGCAATAAATGTATAAGACATTACAAGCCATATATGCACAAGTATACCATACTTGAAATAACAGTTACACACATGTGTAATATACGATAAAAAACAGTTCTACCCATGATGTAGCGAGGCGGTTGATGTTGGTTGCTCATGCAAAAGGTCGCGGGTACGCACAGCCCGTTGGCCACTCAAACAACGAAACCCGGCACGTGTTCTAATAAGGAATCGGACGCGGTAGCGTATCATATAATAGTACTATCTGCACTTACTCATGTAAAAAAGTGTGCTTTGTATGCATATATTATGTTTAAAGGGAATTTATCAGGATTATTGAAACTTTTAAAATTGGCTAAAATATATTTTTGTAATATGTCAGGCCTATATATACTCACTGGCCCCTTATTGCCAAATATATATATATATATATATATATATATAAACCTGTCAAAATAATATATTAAAAAGGGATTTCCTAACTTGGGCTATGCGCATAGGTTAGACGAAGATAGGTTTCCCGCTTAAAAGTGCAACATATTTTGTGCCGTATTAAATGATTCACATGATTTCATTGATCCGTTATACACAGGGGTGGATCCAGGATTTCAGTTGAGAGGGGGTGCAACATAAAATCTAAACGGGCAAACACGTATTTAGTAGAAATATAATGCATTTTGATATTAACATATGGTAGATTAGCGGGGAGGGGAATATACGCCGGGTTTTTTATAACGCAGATCCGCAATTGATACAGAATTAAACGTTACGTAATAAAAATGGTTTCATCTTAGAAAGAGTCCGAATGACGTTAAGCAGTCTTATTTAAGAATGGGGATTTCGTTTCAAGTTTACCACTCCCATTTAAATATCGATAGCGTCGCATTTTGGTGGATTTGCCATACCAAAAAAACTCGGAGTTGAATTTTTTAATGATAATGAGATGCCTTTTATCCATTTTAATAATTATTTTATTTTTTAAGATATTTCTAGCTAGTGAGATATTTGCATGCGTGTATGTTTTCCAAATTGAACCTAAATCAACACTATATTGATCATAGAAATCAAATTAAAGCCAGATGACTCATAAAATTTAATGCAAACTGGAAAATGAGTTGCGCCAAACCTTTGCGAGTATGCAAACAAGTAGTTGCATACTGTAATGGACAGATGTTTCATTGGAAAACGACATTTTTGCTAAGTATAAAATTAAATTGGATATAGAATACGGCTGTAGCTAGTTTTTCATGTTAGGATATCAATCTTGATACATATCGTTGTGTGTGTTCGATAAAGGCCGAGTCATACCGAACCTACCACCACAGCGGTGAAAGGTAAATGATCTTAAGACGGCACTTTATATTACTCGGCTACAGAGTACCTGAACCACACAAGATGATTTTACCAAATATGACTTGAAAATAGTCCGGAAAAACCATCCTCCTAAAACCACGACAGTATATCAATCTATATTTGTTGTACGTGGTCTGGTGGTAGAGCATTGAATCCTGGATCAGATGATCGTGGGTTCGATTCTCCGGCACGGCTGTGTGTGATGTCCTTGAGCAAAACAATTTAACCACATATGTGCTTTGTACTGGTTATACCCTGAACCACTTTGATAGCGTGTCTAAGTTGTAATAACTTGTTTCACAATCGAAATAAAATAAATAAGTTTAAATAAATCTAGATCTATATTGATATTGATAAAACATAAATATATGTATACGATCGCCACCTAAAAGGAATGCACTCATGTTGATATTATTTACAAAAAAACATACCCCTCATTGGAAAATTTATGAATAGTTTTTGCATAAAGAAAAACGCATGCATACAAATGTAATGATTGACACGGATATAGAAATTGTACGAAATATCATATTAATTGTAAAATGAAATTTGAGCGTGAGTGCAGATAAACAAATAACATATACTGTTACAGCTGACCTTCCATATTTTATCTTTAGTACTTAACACACACACACACACACACACACACACACACACACACACACACACACATATATATACACACACACACACACACACACACACACACACACACACACACACACACACATATATATATATATATTAGGTGAATATTAGTGTTATCCCTTTTTTCCTTTGATCTAACGATTCACAAAAGTACAAACTGTGTCCTGGTTACGCGTCGATTCGGTCATTAGTATTCTGTGTATGTTGTTTATATCACGGGAGAATTAACTCTCTGTGACAGTTTTTGAAATGTTTTCATATAACAGAAATGTAATATATATATATATATATAAATGTTCTATTATATGTATGTATTGTATGATGATGTACTTATGTGCAAATCAATAAAATATATGTTCTGTTCTGTTCTGTGATATTCATTAACATATACGCTGTGCTCTATAGTACAGTGTATCCCATTCGTTTGTCCGTCAAATTTGTTTCCGATGAATTTTATAACAGACATACATTTTAATTTCTGCTGTGTCTGGGTGTTTTTCGATAAGATCGATTTTTTTCTTCAGAATTAATGTTACCCTTTAAAAAGAGGTCACAGTTTATAATCAGAGAGTCACTCTTTTAAAGTCTAACCTATCTGCGGCTGTTCCCAATAAGAATACCAGGATGGTTTTGTTGTTCAAAAAATAATGTTACCTTTTACATTAGCGTTCTTATAATCCGACAATTACAATATTAATTGTTTGTATATATTTCACTGTGCACAGGAAAAACATATATATCCTGTATGTCACATACTAATATTACGAGACGCGTAGTAGATTTTATCTCAAAATGTGTATTGAAAAGTCTTAAGGATTTTACGACCAAATAAAAGCTATTATTCGGGTTCATGCTGTTGGTGAATGATAACGTTGAAACATAAATAAAGTTTAATGGCCCACTGAATATAATACATACCTAACACACACATAATGACAAAGTACTAAACTTACCCAGTGTATAACCCACAGGTGAGCAAATAAAAACATATATCAACAGTTGCGTCGGTGTCTCCATCATTATCTAGTTGCTGTCTTGGTGTGAATTGATTTTTTTTAAAATGAAACTTTGTTTTAATATGCAACAAGTTTGGTTTTCCCTAACGTTACATGCTATGACAAAGTGATATTACCCTGGGTTTTTGTTCATTTATACTTTGTCATATGTGTTAAATATAACGCCACTTAGTCTATGAGGTACGAGGTACACACATATATATATATATACAGAAACGAAATTAGCAATGAATGAATGAATACTTTTTAAACCCACTATTTTGGAAATAAATAGAGTTTATTAAATTGTTGGCTTCCATTAGTGAAAAACTATTCACGAGTTCTGAGTCATGAGTAACTTTTTCCATTTGGGAATAATGCGGGAATTATTTTTAAGTTACGGAAAAACATCAGTTGAATAAACTACATGTATTTATAACATTTCATAGATTAAAACTTAAATATGATTTTCAACGCCTAAAAACATACTGAATAATTCTCTACAATTAATATGTATTTATATGAATGGCGGTTAGTGACGTCAATGACGTTGTTTTACTCAAGTACGGTTCAAAAACATTTTTAATGAGGTTTAACGCCATTTTCAACACATTTCAGGTAATATATGGCATATCCAATTTTATTGGTAGAGGAGGATTTCAGAACGAGTCTCAGTAGAAGCATCATCTTTCTCCCCATATATTAAAGTGTTTGAAGCGAGTTGGGGTGAACCTGTTACCATAGTGATGAGTGGTGAGTGATCTTGAGACGGCGCCTTTGACCACTCGGTCCGAACGAAATATTTAAATATCTGGTAAATTAAAAGCTGCGTAGTTAAAAATATCTACTTAAGTCAGTGAATTCTTTGTTCAAGATGTCCAGGTAATTCGTTAGAAATTTAATGAATGGTTGTAACGTTAGTTGGTCAACTGTACTTAATAGTTGTTTCAGTTTCAAGTTTATTCAGCAATTGGCAAATTTTGCCTTTGGCCATTTACAAAGGTGTTCGAAGAAATATGGCAAAACGCACATATTGGATTAAACATGATATATAACAAACATTAAACAATTTGTATTACATTACATGTACATTATTCTTACGAAACAACGGTATTTTCAAGAGCATCTTAACTTTTAGCAATATTTTTCCATTTTCGGACGACAAAATATGTGAACATTTATTGAGTGTACGCTAAACTCTGCGGCCTCAGTATTTAATACTTATATCGTTGTATTTGGTACAACACATCAAAAATGGTTTTCTGACTCAATTACATTATGGTTGTATACTAAGTTTACATAGTGAATTAGCGCGGTGAGTAACCTCAGGAATGCACCTGCTTGGTATAAACGCTGCCACGGTAAAGTATCAGGTCCCAAACATATATAATAAAAGTGATATTCATTTACGCTCCTGCCATTCACAGAATTGCGACGGATGACAAAGGGACAATAAGTGTCACTCCTGTCTGTCCGTCCGTTTGTTCATTTGTTGGTTCTTTCGTTGGTTCTTTCGTTCAATGTCCAGGTTGATTTACGAGCAATAACTTTTGAAAGGATCAATGTATTTAATATATTTAGTGTATCGTCGGCGTGTAGCTATATAATTGTTATATACAGGCCAAGTTTAATATTCGTCAACGTCGGTCAAATTCGTTGACACAATTCTAGTTATGTTACTGATATGCGACTTGCGAGTTCTAGCAGATTAAGATATTGGTTAATAAACCTGTTACATTTTTACAACATTAAACTTATATTTTGTATTTAAAGGAAATTTTGATACAATTCAGTTGCCAGTCTAATGTTTTGACAATTTTATATATATTTCAAGTTGGAACATAAAAACGTGTTAAGTGGCAATCCATTCCAGACACACTCTCCATGTACATATAAAATTAAATCACATATTGTGAAAAAGCATAACAACATCGACATTATTATCAATATGCAGATTAAACCTAAAACCTAGTGTTGCCTTTTACAACGTACATACGCGTCAGATCTCCTATACTTGCTATCACTCATTTGGCACCTTGGGATCACATACCGTTCTGCGGAGATCGACAGAAATTACATTCTTTCACGGGCTATTTGAATCAATGGTTTTCATTATTATATTTCTCTTATTTTATCACTTTGATATAGCATTTGTCCATATAGGCTTCAGCTTCATCTTGTAGCTATTATCCAGCAAAGAGATCAAGTAATAATTTTTTCACAATTTCCACAGTACGAATGTTCCAGGTTTATAATGCATCGTTTTTCCGCGGAAGGGATTTGTTTTGTTTTAATTCAATTTTTGTAGATATTTTGTTGTCATGTATTATATTCACATATTTAAGGCTTATCCTGGTTAAATTGAATTGATTAGTCATGAACTTTATTTTAAGGTCATGAATCTCCCTGCTCTGAATGTGTTGGACAGTAGTCAGTGAGTTGCAGAAATAAAATGTCTCTGGTATTTGGTAACTGCTTAGCGGTTCCAAAGCATGATTATAAATAGCAATGACCACTGTTATGTACGAATGTGCGCAAATTCCCCTATATACATGTAAACACAATAAAACTATTGGAGCGTCATATTAGTTGTGTGATATAATACGAGACATAATTGCTACAATATACACCAACCGGGAGAATAACGTTTAGCATTCTCAACTTTGAATTCCATGATGAGTATGCAGTCTGTCTGGGATTTTTTCTATGAGTCACTGGAATAGATACGAAATCTATCGTCTTAAGTTTCAGTAAATACAGCTAAGAATTATATATCACACACAAACAAGTATGACTATCTAAATCGGAGTGTTACAATCGATTTAAGTTTGAATGCAAATGAGATACTGTCAGCGCATTTTGAAATAAATATCTAAGTTAAAATTGAAATCCAACTCACCCTCAATTAATACGATATACCTCAGCAATGGGTTAAGTAACGTAACGTAAGGAATGCCCTTGTAAAATATTAATCATTTCATCATAAAAGTGTAGCTTATTTCTAACTTCTTTGAAATTTGAAAAACGAATCTGAAGTTTGACCTTTATGGCCTAGGCTTACAGTCAGTAGTAGTATGGCGACTGTATAAAGTCATCCCCGTATTTTCACTACGTGCCACAGGGAAACAAGGTCATTAACCCACGTTCAGAATCGAACACAGATAGTTTTCTAAAAATATTTAGCTCGCTTCATTTAAAATTTTCCTTTACTCCATCCTTCATATCGATGGGGATTAGATCAAGTTTAGTGCATTTATAGTCTACAAAATGATTGTTAGAGATATGTGGCATGTATAGTCCTCCAGATAACATATTTGGTATTTTTTTCTACTCAGACCAACTGTATTAACAGAGACAAAGGTCGATGGTATCTTTCACATACATCCCAAGCTCAGTTCATCAAAGTTTTTACTGTGTGCAGTAATTATTATAATTGAATAGTCAAAACGAAGCTGAGTAATATATATGTTATCATCGTGTTATCACTAAACACGTTAAACAAAATAAACCCTTTCCACTCATGTGTGTTGCAGTTACATGGCAGCTTTTATAATACTCTTAACCTTTGTTAATGTTTTTGAGAACAACTTTAGTTTATATATTTATATCATTGCTTTTTATATAGTTATATCATCAAAAATCCACAATTTAATGGGGATTAAGATAATCTGCCTAGATCAAACATATAAACTAGGAGATTATTTGACATACAAAATAAAGCCAGAATTGACCAAGATGGATTGGATTTGGTTTGACGCGATTTTCTACACATACTATGGTATATATGGTATTCAGTGCTGTGTTTGAGGACGTACTCGGAAATACTAGCCAAGAAGAACCACTGGCATTCCGCAAGTAATTAGTAAACTTCTGAAATAATTTGGGCCAAGATGACAATTCACCGTGCATTTTAGTTTAGAAAAGTGTTACAAACCAATATAGCTGTAATAACCGACCTTCCGAAAAGAAATAAACACATAATCGTATGTCAATCAAATATCTACCGTCACTTGTGGTTAATTCATATTTGTTTAGTATCATATCGTTTTTCACATGCAAGCGGAAACGGTTGAGGTTTGGTTGTGAGAAATCGGAAAGAATGTCATGTAACGCTAAGTTCAGCTAGTTCGCACCATTATACTTTACATTGTTGTGGCAAGCTCTTTCGTCGTATAGTCATATTTCATGAGGTATTATGCGCTGAATATAACAATATCAAGTCAATAAATCAATAAATCAAGTCCACACATATTTTATTCAGGGAAACCATCGTGCAACGTTCATTGCCTTTAAAGTTTAGGCGCATACATAGCAAGAAATAATAAAAGATTTCGGATGATTTAAAACCCAATTTTAAACCTTTAATAAAGATTTCATAGTTATCAAATAAATTAAGTTTATTATATAATACAACACTCCTTCAATATTGGGAATTATTTGTTTAACTTGATAGATGCAGCATCATTTGCAGATTTTGCATGCTTTGAAACAATAGACATTGCAAGATAATGATGTGTTATTTTGGTCAGAATAAATACTAATCTTTTCACACTGCATCACATATATTCACTGTTTGGCATGTAATATTACCACACAAAATAACAAGTAATCAGTTCTTTCATTGCCAAATTGATGAAAACGTTACTATCAATTAGTGTAAATGAACAGATGAGTCATGAACTCAATGTTCATTTATCTATAAATGTGTTGCTCAGATAAATATTTTATATTGTATTTCGTATTTCGTCAGGTGGTTAAATGTGTTGTCGTCTAGTGACGACAAATTATAAAGACTGCTACATCTGATGAATTGATTTGTGAATATATTTGTCACATAGATTTAAGGGTCTTAAAGTGAATCTAACAGGATGTTTCAAATTTCAAAATTGGGTAAAAAATGTTTTCCAATATACCATGCCTATATATACTCAATGACACCGCATTGTAAAAAAGATATCTATTTAAACATGACAAAATTAATATATTGAAAATGGATTTCTTAACTTGGACTATGCGTCTAGGTTAGACTAAAATAATTTTCCCGCTTAAAATGGTAACTTGTTTTGTGACGTTCGCAATGAGTCATGAAATTTCATATTGATTTCAATTCAGTCCGTTATATAGGTAGTTAAAATTGTTTCATCTTAGAAAGAGTCAGAATGACGGTACGAATGCCGTCACACAGTATATAGGTGCTGTCGTTTTAGAATGAGGATTTCGTTTCAAGTTTACCACTACAGTTTACATATCGATTTTTTCACTTAATTGTGGATTTGACATACCAAGCTATTTGGTTTATATTTATTAATGCTAATGGGAGTCTTTTCATCCATGATAATAATTTTATTTGTAAGACATTTATAGCGATTTATTATGATACACTCCCATTATTTTTTCAATTAGATGCAAAGAGTAGTTGCTGAGATAGAAGCTCGCTTAAAATACTCAGTGTTTTTTTCAATTAGATGCAAAGCGTAGTTTTCTGAGACTGATGTTCGCTAAAAAACAGTATTTTTTTCAATTACATGCAAAGAGTAGTTGATGAGATAGAAGCTCGCAAAAAATAACCATTATTTTTCAATTAGATTCAAAGTGTACTTTCTGAGGTAGAAGCTCGCTAAAAATACCCATTATTTTTTCAATTAGATTCAAAGAGTAGTTGCTGAGATAGATGCTCGCTTAAAATACCCAGTATTTTTTTCAATTAGATGCAAAGAGTAGTTGAAACGATATATGTCCGCTAAAAATATCCAGTATTTTTTTTCCAATTAGATGCAAAGAGTAGTTTCTGTGATAGATGTTCGCTAAATATGCCCAATATTTTTTTTTCAGTTTGATGCAAAGAGTAGTTGATAGGATAGACGCTCGCTAAAATTACACATAACTTTCACAATTTTTTTTTTTTCAAATTATATAAAAGGGCCATAATTCTGAATGACGTCTAAATGGAATTATGCTGTTCGTCCCCAGTAGTGAATACACTTGTGAAATTCCATTTATGGATAGTAACTACTGATATGAACTTGCTATAAAGCTTTAACTATTTCTGTCCAAGAATAGAAAACGCCATTATTCTGTCTAATGATAAAATAAACATCTCACCAGTCACATCGAGTGTTCAAAATAATAGGAAAAAAAACAACATGTTCGTCTGTTAGTTACAAAACACCAAATACAGGACAGGTACAATTATAAGTCACCTTGTCTAAAGGGGTGTCCGTGTCAACCGGAACCCGGCTGGGTTTTGATATCACCCATAAACAATGCATGGAACTTTCTAGACAGGAAATCCGACTTAAAAAAAACGTTTGTTTTTATATTGTATAAGAAAAAAGAACGTATACGTATGACTTTAATGTACGTTTTTTTATCTCATTTGTATGGCGTACAAAACGTACGTATAACTTTATATATAGTGTGTATGCGAATAAACATTCGTAGGATATTTTGTTATTCGTTTGTTACTGAGATACTTCCGACATCCATGACTAATAAACTTCACCGAACATCGATATCCTTACTAAGATGATGTAGCATACTATTTACCATCTTGGGTATAGTAAGGCCAATGTAAAATGTGTTTGTTATAACATTGTATGAGAGTATTCACACGTTATACATACAAAATAATTTCATTAGTGGAGCGCGTGGTCTAGTGGTAGAGCATCGAACCCAGTACCAGTGTGTCGTGGGTTCGATCTTTCTCCGCAGCTATGTGGGGTGTCACTGAGGAAGACACTATTTCCGTGCATGCTTAGTACTGGTTCTAATCAGTAAGACTTCGAACGTGACATGTACAAGTTGTAATGACTTGTTTCACAATCGAAATAAAATGACTCCTGTATTGAACCTATGCTTATATGTAATTTATTTGAACTTAGGATACGTTTTATGTTAGTATTTAACCTCATTTAACAACCTATGAAATCGCTTCAATTTTCAAAACTGTGTAGCTTTTATTTGTTAAAAACAGCATACAAAAAAAATATTATTAAGTTCGTTCTTGATTTTTAAGAAGTTCATCATCACTGCTTACGCATGAATGATGCTGCACAGACTCCGACCTTGATTCAATTCTAAACGAGTCTTCTACAAACTACAAAGCCCCTCGAGCTCTGCTTGGTAACGGCCTTAGCAAACGCCAACTTTTAAACGCCAATCATCTCAGCTTTCATCTTAGCTCCCGCCCAGAGTCAGTCAAACGAAGTCAAACGTCAAACTGTCAGTCAAGGGACGTTTAACACTTAAGCCTGTGCGGTCGTTCCCTTTGAAATTTTGAAATTGTAATTTTTTTACTAAATGAACGCTTACTATAACTTAGTAAAAAAATAACAACTAAGACATCCCGGTCCCTCACTTTACGATACTCTTACATATATGAGAACGCTTACGTATTTTAATAAATGCTGCAAAGCGGACATACATTTTATTTGCATGAATCATTTCTTCAAAAAAATAATTTTAAAGTTAGCTTAGATATTTTATTCATAATGCATCATGTCAAAACATGTTGTTGTTTTTCTATCAATTTTGACATTCATGTTTGGATAGAAAATAAGTATTTTAGATAATTTTTTTGAACACTATTACATCAATTTGTGAAATAAAATACAAAACAAAATTTTCCAAAGTCTCAAATAACTTGAGCAATGACTAATTACTGATAATTGTTATACCATTGTTTTTTAATTTCAAGTTACGAACACTTATAATTTTATTGGAAATTGACCAAATTCAAAGTTTTATTATGGATGACATTTCACATGGCGAGACAAAAACAAATTTAACTCTTTTTTTTTAATAAAAACAATTTTCATAGCAGGAATTTATCGTTACAAAAAAGGGACACAGCTGTGTGATGTGACGTTATGCTCGCTACGACACCTGGTCACTGCGAACCACTTGAAATTGACTATTAAAATTGGGTTACCAACCACCATTTTAATATTTTATTCATGAACTGCTCATTAAGCTTATATTATATTCTATGAGGATATTTCACACATAAACATAATGCGTTGAAATATTAAAGACTGACAGATACAAAAAATAAATCACAAACTTTATTTTACATATGTTACACATGTGAAACACATTCTTACGTGCATAAATATATATATATATATATATTCAGCTGAACGTGTCAGCAAACATTTAATATACAACAATTCATTTATATAACAGTTCCAAAAAATGCTACAAAATACTTCATTTATCGTCTCTTACGACATGCATTAGTTGCAATGTTCACTCATTAAGCACCAGGAACTATAATATGACAATTATAACAAAAATATGAAATGGACATGGATTCCAGACAATCTGCAGATATTGACGGTGATAATATTTTTTCTCATAACCATACGGATTAAATCATACGAAGTGAACAAATTGTTACCAGGATAACGTATCTAGATCTCACTGAATACTAATCCACACGGTGGTGAGGCCACGTGATCTACTGCTATGGAAATGTGTAAAAATACGGAAGAAAAATGTCCGTTTTAGGTTACATTTTTGCAGGTAATTTTTAATAATGACAATTCACGAAACAAAGACGAATGCCGTTTCTGTATAGAGGTCACTCACAGGTGCAAAAATAACCCACTCCGTACCATAATTGTTTCAACTGAGCACAAAATGTCGTTGCACCTTTTGCAAAAAATTACGAGTTTGGCATGTTTAATTGATAGCACCGATGGTTGCACTTGATCTCTATACTTGAATGAATCACATATTAATACAATACTATATCTCAACAAAACTTATATAACAAAAACTCCTTACCATGAATAAATGTTTTCATTTATATGATATCATAAAATGTTCTGAAAGAATCTTCAAAAATTATAATTAACTTATACGATTCAAGAAAATTCATTTTGGACATCAATCAAAGGAATTTGCAGAACATTGGCCTATTTCTCTCTCTCTAAAATACTCTACAAAATACAAATAACCCACATTTGTTTCATGACCTCATTGTGTAATCGCTAGTTGACAAAAACCAACTCCTCAATTATGCATAATAAGGCATGTATATAAGACAACATTAAATGTTATCAAAATTATATTTATGCAATAATAATTAAAATGATACACAGTAAATGTGTTTGTTGCATATGTCGATTTTCAGCTGCCGTGTGATGTAATGCAATTCCCAGTATGTGTATTGTTATTACGAAGCCCTTAGTGCTACTCCGTTACCAACCTTTAATTTAATAAAGTCTGTTTGACCTGGTTCTGCAAGCCTTTTTTTCATTTTTCACCTTTTGATTAAACCTCCTTACGTTCCGTGGACCCCGATAGACGAAATCTGTAGGCTGCAAATAAAAGTCAGAGTTGGCGGCTGGAAGCTCTTTACTAGTTATGATCAGAAACACGTTTTGCCTTAGTAAGCGTTTCGGTGAATATTTGTCATAAGCAACCAACACAGGGACTCTTCTCGCCTTTCGTTCAGCGGATCGGTGTTGGTTTAGTTGTGTAAGAAACGATCGACGAAACATGAAACCAGCATGTGTTCCTTTCTCTCCCATTTTCAAACGGTATACTGTAAACATATGACAAAAATAGAACCATTATTCAATGAAATTAGGCATTAGGATGCCTGACAACAGGGGTTACATAAGCATGCTGATGTATTATTAAGAGAATAACCTGACCTGGCATGGATACATTTTTATAGGTCCAGTCTTCGAGTTGGAAGCATGTTACCAAAAACAAACGTAACTGGACATTTGGACAAAATTAATTCAAATCATTTTGATTTTTTTTATAATTCATAATTAATTAAATGCAACTATATCATTTCTAAGCAACAATTGATTCAATATTGTTAGTAGGTAATGTCGTATTTATAGTTTATAGTAAGACAAGTACACTTTAACATCCAATATGTTATAAATGCTTATAAATGGTTCATTTTCTTTAAAACCGTACACTAGACAATAGATAATGCTGAATTGAAGGGAAGAGCCATACTAGATGTGTACCCATATGATAGTACCTGTGTACCAGGCTTAAGTTCTGCAATTAGGAGATGAATTCTATAAGCTTGTCTTTCATTCCAATTATTTTGACAAAATTGTTTGTAAATATATAATATTGTATGATCTTCGAAATAAAATATGTTTAAACCAACGGGTGATTTTGCTTACGCCGACCTTTGCTGTCCCTTCTTCTATATATGTGTATTGTGATCAATAGTATACAATATCTTGATTACATTATGGCTGTTGTATATGCATGTTTGCCACAACAATGCTGCATCTCCTGTTTGAAATATAGTTTTATTTTTATATTTCTTTTAAGCTACCTCATAATTAAGAATAAGTTATTTAACTTCAAAAAGATACTCCTTGTTGGTCATGTATGTTTGTGGAGTGCTTATATTGATAATCCACCGCAATGCTGGTGCTTGTCATGGTTGGAATGTCCATTGAATATCGTTTCTTCTAAATGACATATCAGTTTTTGCCTTTTTTGTTCTGTTCCTGTGACATTGCCTAAATAAGTGACACATGAGTTCTGACATATATACTTTGTAGTGTAACAGTTGTTCTAGCTTTGTCCTTTATTTGTTATGTATTTCATATGGCATAAAACTAAGTGTGCTATTGTGTCAGCTATGTCCTTTCATGGTTATGTTTTATCTATGACATATAGCTTAGTGCGCTGTTGTAGTAGATATGTACGTTGAACGTCATACTTTCTATATAGCAACAACGTGTTTTATATCTATATGAATTATATTTCGGTGAGAGCCCTCTGAGATCGAAGGTTAGACGGTTCTGTCTCTCTAGTAAAAACAAACAGTTAAATAATATTGTGGTTGCAAACGTTCTATAACATTTGATACAAGTTAGACCTTTCTTCTTAAATATGTTTACATTTTCAAATATGTTTGAATCAAAGGGTATTACCGTTTTTGTTCTTCTTACAAAAGTATGTGTTATTGTGTAGAGTTGATATTCTTTTCGCTTTTGAGAACCGGTCGTTCTTCGATGGATGAATGCATGGTATATTGGAAAATCGCCTGTTGAATGCTTCAAGTCCACAACACCTTAAATAAAATAAAATAATATCCAATAATATTTGTAGTAAAGACAGAGCCACTACAACAGCATAACTATAAAAATACATAATAACCATTATACGTACGGACGGACGTATAACACATACAGGATTGACAATAGGTCACAGCCGTGGGAAAGTCAGATCAGTAGCAAAAACCAACATTGGGGAGATTAATTCTGGTTCACCCGTACTCGTATATTCCAATGGGTCATATTATCAGAATACGAAGAAGTGTATATCAAATGTATTCTAAATGTATATGGAATAAAAGCAATCATTTGGTTTGTGGTATAATGTGTCGTAGTTTTAAAAATACATATGAAATCATGTTTGATGAATGAGAATTTAAGCAATATTTATATAGGATATTGTTTTCTTTCTAAATTATCAAATATACATACACGTGTTTTCTTTGTTTGCCCCGATGAACTTTATGCTTGTTGCTCGATATTTTACAACATGTTTGGAAATCAGGATGGAACTGTTCAATTCCACAACACTTGTACCCTTTCGAGATCGAACCACAGCGTTCTTCCTGTCCATGCGTATGGTACGGAGCAGGGGTTATGTTAGTCCTCGGCGTTGTTGTAGTTGGTTTTGGTGAACGTGGGTGTATAACACTGTCCCGACAAAAATGTGTTTTTGAATCATATTCCTTGGTTTGACAGAAACGCATATCTAAAATAGATTGTTAATTTAAGAATAGATATTTTAACAAGTAAATATATATCCTGGTCACGTTGGGTGCGGGATTGTAAGATTGAATATCCATATGGGATAGAAGACGTATTTTATTCTCCCACTAGTCTCAGTCAAATAATACACCCTCGACAATGTTCGTCTTTGTTTAAATAATTCACTTAAAATATATTTTTCGTGACCCTGTTTCCGTAGGTAGGCAAGACGTCATCAAATACACGTTGACGTCATAATTCTTACGTTTTCCTACTACAAAATCAAGTTTTTAAATATTTTTTGAAAATATAAATATACACTATATATGATTACGATTTGTGAATAAGGAAATGATTAAATCCCAGATTTTCGTCAGGTTATGTCAGAAAGATGTCACGTGACATTGAGATAATGTTTTTCCTACATTGGGAAAACCTGTATGAGCAGAAATGGTTAACAAACTTAATCTTGGACGATGATGTTTTGTTGTGGATAAGGTAAGCCAACCTGTTCGGTGATTTTTTTTTTTCATTTAAATCACGAGGTTCTGTTGGACTCTTTGCTCATATATATTGGTTCGGGGATTAGACTTAATGAAAACAGAGGTAGATCATTGAGATAGCGAACTTTTCAAACGTGTGCACAATATATAACAGATGATCTAGTGTCTCGCTCTTCGTCCGGTCGCTACATTATGAGACGAGTTTAAAATTTAAACGTATCCACATCAGGCAGCCGTCTAACAAGTGCGGCAGAAAACGCATGTGTGTTGTGTAAATACCAACAATTCACAGGTACATATATTAAAAAGTAATTTATTATATTGGCTTGAGATGAGTTTCATAAAGCATAGCTTCGGTTGTCTGTACTATATTCTAATGAATGAATGAATGAAAAAAATGAATGGGGTTTTACGGCGCACCCACACATTATAGGTTATTCGACGCCAACAGGAAGGAAGATTCCAGGTTCTCTCTACATGTACAAAAAAAAAGAAAAAGAAACATACAGATTTAAAAAATCATATCAACAAATGAATATGCAGAATGAACCTTGAACCTTGATACCTTCAGAACTGCAAAGTTTCAGCAAATTATATCGTATTACTCAAATTGTCGATTCTTACGACATGCATGATCCACCGTGATCCTATTCTTTCCATCAGTCATATGACTCCCTGGAACCACACAGGGGTTGGTAATTTAACCTCATTAATGAGCATGACAAAAAATGGTAAAATGAACATGACACCCATTCAGAGGATATCTACACCTCTGCAGTATGTTCTTAGTCGGTGTAACATTAAATTTTGACCCCGTTGAAAATTGAACCGGGTCACATTTCAACATTAAATTCTGATCAAAACAGTCGTTGAATTTTGATCAGACATGGGGTAATTATTTAACGATTTGTTAAATATAAGCAAAACATCACATGTTGCATGTTGCAACGATAAAAAAATTATTATCATCAATGTATGTGCATACATATATACTAGTAATTATGTCAATTAATGCGTATCTAAGTGATAAACATTCAACACATGTTGTTTGAAAATAGTAGCCACTTGAAACCATGAAACAAAAAGCTACTTCATTTTTCCCTTTATTAAAGTGAACAAACCTTAAAACATCACATTTGTTATCAATTCATTTGGTTATAAAACAGTGAATATTAAGAATATCAAACCCCTTAAAACAAAAGAAAATATACGCCAAAACGCATCTACGACAGTCTAGCTGGAACAGATAAGTTGGAGCATGCCCCAGGAACCCCCAACAACTGTGCCTACACATCGATTTCAGTCAAGCTACGCCTCTGAAATCATTTAATTAAATCATAGCATTATATAATACAAGGAAACTCCCTTTAACAACAATGTTAACATATATTTGCATACTACAAAAAAAAAAATTAATTGCATCGAAAATAGGAAGTTATTGCTAGACATGTCCGTAAGACAGCGCGCTGGACTATTCACAATGCTTTGTCAATAAATACTGAAGACTGACCAAGTTATGCTATTAATTTTTGTAACACATATCCACTTTTCACACGCAAGTAAGTGTTATAAAGTGTTGGGTCCTATATCTGTTTCTGAGTTATTAAACGTTTTAAGTGAGAAAAGAAGTTTACTCAAGATGTTTGTGGTTTATACATATTTTATTTCTATTTATAATATAGAAATTGGGTTGGCCACAAGGTCTTCCAACATTAAATTCGACCCTCTCCGTGGGTCAGATGGGTATTAAATGTGAAAATTATACAAATGCAGATAATTAGTATAATTGTTGTCAAAATCACCATCAGAGGTATGGGATATAGCTTGGAGACTATGTTTGATAACACGAGGGCGTTAATGTTGTTTCAAATCAATCGCATATGAGGTTACAGAGATATGTGCATGATATCAAGATGCATGGAAAACTTTAACCAGCATTTCTAAGTCGAACAATGACCATAATTTGCATTGAATTCTACCAAGAGTTAGTGTTTATTCTTTGATAACCCTGAAGACTTGGTGAAGTTTCAAACCAACCCAGTAGGTGGTTGCTGAGATATTGGCATGATAGTAACTTAAATGCAAAATTTTAACCGAAAGAGTTACGCAGATGCCCGGATAACAAAGAGAGAGAGAGAGAGAGAGAGAGAGAGAGAGAGAAAGAGAGAAAGAGAGAGTTGATGAAGGAATGCTTTCATCGCATGTGAAACAACAACCACACTAACTAAAAGGAATTCAAACAAACACCATTCCGATGCCACACGTGTTATCACCAATGAAACAACGTATCTATAGCATTTGCCCATTTTTATATATATCGTATATCAACATTTTCCGGTTATAATTCACACTTGACATCCACGAGAACATCCAAATTTATAATAGCAGTTTGCAATGTTGAAATGTGGTTCGGCCGACTATTCGGTGAGTTTCCAACTATTGGTAATCAGATTTTAACGAGGGTCATGTTTCACGTGTGGGTGGGTCATTAAATAACGGTCTGGGTCAGTTTTCAATGTTAAAATGGATCACTCATCCGTTTTCAACGGGGTCAACATATAATGTTACACCTGAATCAAACGGGCTGTACTACATTCTAAGAAAGCGTTATCGTGAAAAGACTTTCGCTTAAGGGCCTGTCACAAACTACCGATGTACCTCGCCGGGACTAAACCGGAGCAAAAAATTAACAACTGCGAGAAAATCGGCGATGGTCCGGCGATAAAGCCGCCGATCCATTACGGGGTGTTACCGGTGCTCTACCGACATTAACGAAGCCATACCGGAGTACTGCCGTTGTACTGCGGTTGTAGTCGTCCCGTTGCTGGCTCGGGCAGTGCAACGGCGGAAATTTTTGAGCATGTTCAAAAATTTCTACCGTCGCCTACCGTTTCTAATTTTTTCGCCGATGTTCTGACGATGTCCTAACGATGTACTACCGTTCTTTAGCGATGTGATACCGTTGCGCTGTCGTACTAGTACCGATCCCCGAAAATCGCCAAATTTGTCCTTCGGTATAGCTCCGGCGACCCAAATCGACTAGGTGTGACAGGCCATTTACTTTCCACATTGAATGAAAATGTAACAAAGTTTTATTTTTAATGTTATATTACATGCACGTACATCAAAGCGCTCGTTAGATTAGCCAGCTAATCTAAAAACGAATCCAATGGAATGGCCAGCAAGCAAGCGTAATAAACCCAAGAATGGATGGGTGTATTTGGTGAAATTTGATTAAGTATTTGACTCCAACGATTTTTCTCTCATTAAGTATGACGTCATCATGAGCTGGTTGCAGTGATATAAATATTAACAAGTTTGTCGAATGTTTATGTCAGTCGATCGTTTACATTAAAATCAAATTTGGGGAAAAATGGAAAGACGAATGTTCTAAAACTAATTATTCGGTTTTAATGCTATTTATATATATATATATATATATTTAGATATGCATACACAGAACATATAAATCTACAGGTAAACATGTACATATATAACCAATATACAGATATTCAGGATATACATATTTATATAAACAAATAGACGAATAGATAAACATAAAAATTATATACAGATGTACAAGATATGCAGATATACAGCTTTACATCTACGATCTATACCATCCCTGCTTGACGCTCAGCATTTAGAGGAGGGTTCTAGGTCTGGTCGGCCCGGTGTCATTATAATGTGACTGGGTGGGGTATCATACCATGTGTCTGCGGCATGATACTCCGTTGTGACAGCACTTAAAATACTTTCTCAAGTAGACACCGTCGCAATATGACTGAAAAATTGTTGAAAGCGACGATAAACCCCATACAACAACAACATCGATCTATACCGAGTCCCTGTAATTCAATCAACAAAACTTGATAAAAACGGAATGCAGTTATATATTTTTGTATATGTATACTTGCATCAAAGTCAACTACTATATACAAAGTTAAAGGATCGATATACATACTGGAGCGCTTTAATTTCATATTTTAGTCGTGTAGATACATTATTTACAGAAAAATGGTGTCATTTAAATAAACGTAATTGATATTACTGCAAAACTATTACAATGGAGTTACAAAAAAGAAAAAGCATTTCAGATGTTTGAAGACTAATTTCCATGACCGGAATTTGTGATATTTCTCGGGCAAGCATGTGACTAAGAAATAACTCATGTAGACATTGTTTCTGAACTGTATTATTAAGTGTATTTCACATATAACGGCACGCGGAAGTTAATTTGATATTCGTCGCTGAATATTCAACGTGAAAATGAACCTAACTTGTTTAGTCACAAATATTGAAGAGTTACAAACCAAATGTGCGGAAGACAACAAAAACGAATATAAAACTAACTTAAACTGCTAAATCTAACCTAGCTCATGTGATTAACTTTTTGTCAATTTATTCATGTTGTGACAACTGGAAACACTTTTCAAAAAATTAAATTCCACTCGAAGCCAAAATGTCGAAGTATTTAGCAAGACGCTTAAAGAGTACCGATCCTAGTGTTTGACTTACTATTTAATAAGTTAGAAACGAAAATAGTGGTACGTTTAACAATATATTAAGAAATATACGTATTTCTTACCGGGGTGACATTCTGCCAAACCGAGAATATAGATCAAACATGCATGTGCAACTTTCATTTTTCCTTCAATTAGCAATTCTTCACACTAAGTAAATTTCAGTTCTTATTAAATCTGTATACTGAGGTTGCATCCCTTTATATATATACGTACTAAGAGCGTTTACTGTTCGTACGACTTATGTTAATGCTTGATTGTCAATATTACTCATTACTCTTTGATATTCGTATCACCTTTCAAACATTTAAAAAAAACAACAGACAATTACATTTGTAAACTTGCATACGCTGGGACTATTACTCCGGTTGTGTTTGTTTGGTGCACCGTAAATATCATAAAATTGCCTTTGTTTTAAAGCTATGCGAACAATTTGACTATTTGTTTATAAATAATGTGAGAATAGAAAAACATATGAATGTGGACCATTTATTAGGTTGTATGCGTAATACAAGGTAGTACAGATTATACACAGGGGCCATATGTAGGTCGAGGTTTGTGTTATCAGGATAATTAACTTGCTGATAGTCCGTCTGGTATCTCACTAATCAGGTCTATTTATCCCTTAATGACAAAACAGGAAATTCCACGCTGGTCCCACCATTTGCTTACTAAACGGTGAAACATTTCAAAATTTCCGTAAAGAAACTGACCAATCAACGTGCTCAAATATTTGTATGTAAAGAATCCAGTCGATAGAGCTGGGACTGTTATAGACGACTCCGGTGGGAAAGAGAAGTAAATAAATAAGCAATACCTGATTCATTTAAGGGTACCACATTATTATAAATGTACGTTTGGCGGATGTAACGCTTTAGTAATATTTTACATTGTATATCAACTCAGAGTGAAATGTGTGAAGTTATATTGTAGTTGGGCTTTTTTTCTATAAGAACGTTAAGTGAAATGATCAATTATTTACCAATTTACGTTTAATTTAAATTGATAATGTATATAAAATGTACGTTTAATATAAGTGCTCGTTTATTGCTGTATTTCTAAACAAATTAGCATAAAATATAGTTATTATGCGATGCTCAGCAGAGCATTATATCATTTATGCCAATGGGTTAGACATATAATTACGAATGTAAGAGTACTACAAGTACATTACTCAAGAAAAACTGGTTTATTTGCCTTTTTTATCATCTTTTTTAATAACGGGATGCTAAGACATGGTGAAACTAAGTTATGTATCCATGAAAATTGATTTCGAAATAAATACAATTTAAGAATGACATACATTTATATATTTGTTCCTAAGAAAACATTTATCAGATATTATTGACTATTACAATATCAATCTTACGTGCAGTGTGATGTTGCAAAATGTTGTCCTGTACTTTGACTTAGTGAAGTTATTATTTATTACTTGTATTTTAGTATTGTAAATAAAATGCTGCTTAAGGCCATAAAAGTTCTGCCCCGGTAGAGAGTTATGTAGGAGTGGGTAATATACAACAGCTGTATATAATTGTGGTAGAGTGTGTTTTTTAAGACAAACCCATAAAAATATATATGTTGATATAATGAGACTTTGTCTCGGTCGGTCGGTCGATTCGTCCGTCCGTCCGTCCGTCCGTCCGTCCGTCACACTTTGGTTTCCGCGCAATAACTTAATAATGTTTAAGAATATTTGATAACATCAGAAACCAATCGATGTTTTGTTTTAGTTTAAAATTAGTCTTATACATACTATCATGCACTTTTCCAACTTTTTGAAAAGACGAAAAAAATATTTTTCTTGATAGGAAAATGATGTCAAAATTTGAAAAAAATATACATAAAAAATTTTTTTGTCAAAAACTATATTTGTTTGTGGCTTAAATCGCTCAATGTATCCGTATCCGTATCCAAAGGACTGTTAATGTCTTTTTAACGGAAAAAAAATAGATTTAGATACTTAATTCGCATACGTACTGCCTAGCAAACATTCTTAAAGACAGTTTTATTCACTTAATCAATAATTTACTCCTTTAGAAAGTTATAATGTACATGTACATGGTATTACCAAATAAATTGAAATGAAATACCAAAGATATATCAAATTGAAAATCCACTTCGAAATGTTGAGAAAAATATTTAACAAAATTATGATGGTCTACTTCTGCCTACACTTCAAATGTTTGAAATATTACAGAAGAACGCAATGGGGACAGAATGTTTAGTATAAAAGTTAATTTTATTAAAGCTTATGTGTTTAGATAATAGTTATTCTTTATTCTCGTTGTGTGCATTTATATTCGTATCAAGGTTTGGAACGGACATCGTTAAAATGGGTATTTATAAACATCAAACACTTATTAAGAATGACGTGGTTATTATACATAATTATTTGACTATTATCTAATTGCATCTAAAAATAATCATAAACAAGTTAACTTAAGCACTCTTTCCTGGGATCCTTGAAGTTAATCAGTGCTTGAGCAACTCCACAATTAACTGATAACTTCAGCGATAAGAGATGAATGACAATAGGACGCATTGCCGTAAATGAATTGTCATAAAAATAAAGATTCAAATTTAGTTTAGAAGTATTGTTTATTTCTATTTTAGTAAGATTGTTATGCGAGATACGTTTATGTAATTCTTGGCACGTAGCTATAGTGAAGATTCTAATTTAAAAAAAGGAAATGATATAGATATAAATAATTCATAAAACGTGGGAAAATATCACCAAGATGATAATATAGAATTCCCATTATAATGAAGTGAGGCATGTCTATTTTAATCGTATATGTGGTAATCCCGCCAAGGATTAAAAATACTTTATATGCTGTTAGGATGAGGGCGTGGTTGTTGAAATAGTCCACATACTGGCTGAAAATGTTTATGGCGCACAAACGTTCCAAATTGCTTGCTATGTTTGAGATCCCGGAGTAGTTTTAAATACACTGTGTGTATACGCGATAGTATCAAATAACAGTAATAAAGACTGTTGAGGAAGTCGATTTCACATAGATAAAACTCGATATAGTTTAGTGTTATTTTATGTTAATTTATTTTATCTCGAATGCAAAAAAAAACTCAGACCGTATAGTCACATTAAAGCAATAAGGTATCAAAGGTATATAAAATAAGAAGTACTTGGTACATTTTTGCACCAATGAGGCGTTGTATGGATCGCTTTCGGGTCAGTTTTTTTAATAGAACCAGTACAAAGTATTGTTTATTGATAATCGGTAATCGGGTCGAGCGTCGAGCGGGAGTGGTCAGCACGTCAACCGCTGAATTGTGTGTGTACACATATGACCGCAAACATAATACTTATATACCGGGTAATACAGAAAATGTAACTTAATGAAAAACATACTTAAAAGCAGCATGGCCTAGTGGTAGAGCGTCCGCTTCGAATGCGGAAGATCTGGTGCGATTCCCTGTCGGGTAATACCAAAACCTTGACGAATAGTACTTGAAGCTTCCTCGCTTGGCGCTCAACCTTTAGAGGATAGTTGCAGGTCTAGTCGGCCCATTATCAGTATAAAATTACTGGGTAGGGTATCGTACCATGTGTCTGCGGCATGATACTCCAGTGTGACAGCACGCATAATACTGTGTCAAGTAGACACGGTCGCGATATGACTGAAGAATTGTTGAAAGCGACGCTTACAAAAAAAATTCCAATATGAGCCTTTACCATGACTGTCAAGAGACTTTCCTTCATCTTATCTTATCGGTGATATTATATTATTTTAGAATTTGCAGTTTTCATTAAATGGACAAAGATTTATTATGTATGGAGCATACACAATGTGTGTTCCACTAAGATAAAATGATATAAAGGCATACAGAATAACAATCATGCGTGCCAGCGCCAAATGCTTACTTGTGTAGATTTTGCATACCGGATATTTTTCGGATGCTTACAAGATACTGGATACAAACTTTTATATGAAGTCGGCATGTGATATAACAAAATAAACATAAGCTATGTGTAGCTATTGAACATTTACATTACGATTGTATCTATCGAAATTGATAATGTGTATACATGTAGACACTGCACAATTTATAAACATTTTACTGATATGTTCAAAGTACTACGATGCACGTTGTAAATGTATTTCGCGTAAAGAATGGGAAAATGAGGTCACAGGTCGTGGTCTCCTGGAAGGCCAAAGAGGAAATCACGGTAGCAAATCTTACCTCATATACATGTACGTGTTCAATTTTATAAAATTCAAAAAAAAAACTTATCACCAGTTTTTTATCCAGTTTCATCCCACCGACAGTAGGTAGAATATCACGATACGCATTACGCAACTCACAAAGTATTCAAACTATACATGCACGTGCAAGCTATAACTACAATTTTTTTCTACCCTCATCTATACGTGAATGGAATACTCTTGCTGAGGGAATCCGTAACTCTGAAGCTGTCTCTTCTTTTAATTTTGCACTAAACTGTCCACTAAAAAAACACAATTCCAAAGAATTATCTCTTTGGAGCAAGAAAACTTCCAATTTCACATACATCTCTCTGAACTAACTGCAGCGCACTTAATAATGACTTGTTTTCCACAAAAAATAAATGTCCATAATTCCCACAAATATGTATTTAACATATTGCATCCTATAACATCAACGTTTTCCGCAACTTTCATTTCTATTCTAATATATCTTTAAAATTGATCTTTGTTACATAATCAATGTAGCTGTCTTGTATCTTGTATAACTAGAAATCCGCA
Organism: Panopea generosa; assembly: GCA_029582155.1. Lineage (NCBI taxonomy): Eukaryota > Metazoa > Mollusca > Bivalvia > Adapedonta > Hiatellidae > Panopea > Panopea generosa. The sequence continues at coordinate 33,440,145 of CM055897.1, read as the reverse complement.
TTTGTTATTATAGTTGTGTTATACAGTAATTGTGTTGTATTTAGGAGGGGAATTCTATAAGCTTGTCTTTCATTCCAACCCTATTGACAAAAGTGTTTGTAAATATGTAATAGTGTAAGATATTCTAAATAAAATATGTTTAAATAAAATCGTACCAACAGTAAGGAAAATAAAATTTATAAACAAGCTGTGCTTGTGATATGATATTGTACAAGGTAATTCTTCTTATTGTAATAATCCAAAAGAAGAGGTTACTAAATTATATTTTGCTTGTTCATATAAAAAAAACATTCATTAGCATTAATAATGCCTAATTCACATTTGGCCTGCGATGGGTCTATGGAGCCCGTATCCTGCCCGTTTTCGCCTTTCCGTGCGGCGTCCGTGCGGAGGCAGGAGGCGGCCGTGAGATTTTCGTACGGATTCACGGGCGCCGAGTTTGTTAAGCGAGAAGTTATACAAATTTGAAAAAAAATCGTAAGCCCGTAGCCCGTAGACATGTCGTAGGTGGCATTGCGCAATCCCCACACGGGCACCGCGCGGAGGCAGCGCGCTGATCGTGCAGAAAACGCAAGATTTTAGGTGGACATTGGGGCAAAAAAAATCGTACGGAGATTGTAGGCTCTTGGGACAGTCGCACAGCTATCACATGTTGCCGCTCGCTGCCGGTTCAGTAACCGTGAAATCGCACGGATATTGATCAGTCATCCCGCAGCAACCGCACAACAGCACGGCGGCTGCACGGTCACCGCACCATCTCCGCGCAGCCTCTGCACGGAAGCCGCATGGGCTTCGTACGATTTCCATGCGGAGGCTAAGGAGACTGCACGGCAACTGCACTGAAATTGCACGATTTCCGTACAATCTCCGCGCAGCCTCTGTAAGGCTTTGCCCCGGCCTGCCCCCGAGGGTCCGTACGAGAAATCGTACGATGCTCGTACACAATGTGAACACATACGCCGTAGCCCGTAGTCACCTATGATTATCTTGCCTCTGAACACAGAATATTTTTTTGTGGTAATGTTGCAGAACATTTTCATGAAAGATTAATTCCATATGTTCAAGTAATATATCATATTAGTTACTAGATCTGTAACAACTGTTCTTCGAAACCATAATGGTATTAACTAAAATACGGAACTCCTCGAATTGTTTTAGTTGTTTCTTTAGTCTTGCAGTGCATTAATTCGTACTCTTTCTGGTGAGAAATTAGGTGTTTTTATTAAACTATGACTCATTGAATGTAAACGATAAGATTAAACTTATAAGCATGTTTCTGGTTGGGTATTTGGGATTCTTTTTACAAGCTAAATACGAAGTAAAGTGAAATTAGAAACTCAGAATAAATTATTGTGGTTAATAAGATGAAACGTAATGTAAACAAAGTACGAAACTGTCTACGTTATACAATATGCATGACTTTTCTATTATAAAAAAAAATTGCAAAAATGCAAATACTATGGTAAGATTTAATTAGACTTTATGGCACTACGGCAAGCACATTAACAAAAGAGGCAGAGGAAAGAATGTCAATAATTAACATCGAAAATGGTATCAAACATGTGACGACTGTTTCCGTATATCACAAAAGATGAAACTGGTGAAATTAAAAAAATATATATTTTACACTTTTGTCACAATTTTCCAAAAATCTGCGAAAAAGATGATGCATTGTAACTTATCACCAGGGTTATGTCCTTTTCGAAATTAGAAACGGAAATAAGGGTATGCCAAGATACTATGGTTGATTTCAAATTTGTATCATACAGAGTCATAATTATTAGAAATACTGCTCAGTGAAAATGTATTCAAAATTGCCGGGTGCCCCTTGCAGACGTGCAGAGTCTATAAAGGCTGTGTTCAGCACCGTTAAACAGTAAACACGTTTAATGCCTGGTTCCCGTAATTTATCTTAAATTCATCAATAGTATTTCAAACTCAGACTAAAATTAAAACGTTTGACGTTAACTTGAGTGCGACCCAATAGAGTTTCACATTTGTCATTGTCACGCGTGTTAGGAATGCTCTTCAACAATGAAAACAACAAAACATCGGCATCTGAATAACTGAGCTCTTCTTTTTAGTTCAGCTGGTTCGATGGGATGACTAAGTGCTTCAGTGTATTATGATAATAGTTCGTTGTCGCCTGAGCAACTTTTTCCTGTTTTCATTGCATTGATAGGTTTTAATTTATATATCGTTATATGTCCGGTCCTTGAGTATAAATTTCAGATTCAATGAAACCGAGAATTTTTCTTCTTTTTTACAAAACGTGTGTTAGTTTGCACCGTTTTACACCTTTTTCGTTTTGCACCGTTTTGAACCGTTTTTGTGAAGCATAGCAAACCACTCGTTAATTGAATTGTAATGTTGCGATACATATTGCACAATGTTCGATTTCCATTTTCTCATTTCCAATATCTCGTTTACAATCTCACTTTGTATGATTACACGCATTACTACCAAGCTTACATACAGCCGCTGTCAGTTACATCAATTACAGGGCGTTACACGCATTACTACCAAGTTTACATTCAGTCAGTAATCAATTACAGGGCGTTACACGCATTACTACCAAGTTTACATGAAGTCAGTAATCAATTACAGGGCGTTACACGCATTGATTACAGGGCGTTACACGCATTACTACCGCATTACTACCAAGTTTACATGAAGTCAGTAATCAATTACAGGGCGTTACACGCATTACTACCAAGTTTACATAAAGTCAGTAATCAATTACAGGGCGTTACACCCATTACTACCAAGTTTACATACGGTCAGTTATCAATTACAGGGCTTTAAATGGCCTGATACGAGAGCGACTATCACTTTGCCCCACAGGTCACGTGGCGTGTTTGTCCAAGTGAAAACAATGTTATACACTGTAGCGTTATCTTAGATACCGTTTGCTTGTCTAAGAAAAATAGCGACACTGGACATAATATTTATCGTTGATTGTAATATTATCTTGTTTGATTGACAGCCCACCGTATGTCAATTGACGTTTAACTCCATTAAAAAAAGAAAAACAATCAAAGTGTAAACGATCAATTATTTATCGATGATACATGTATGTATAAGATATGCCCGACCAAAAACACCAGTCAACGAACGAACTTAACATTATTGCGATAAAAATGTAATTGAAGCCGAGTCTCATTTTTTAATTGACTGTGATTTTCATCCAGATCGTAGATATCTTTTTAATCCAGCAGGTAGTAAAGAAAATATATTTTTACATTTATCGTCAGTTGAAAAATTAATATTTTTAATAAATTTTGATACTCTACAGAGCAAACTAGTTTCAATAACATTTAAAATTCACAAACGAAGATTAAAAACATCAACATAAATTATATAATGATATTTTATAAGTTTTATTTATTTATTTTATAATTAATTTAAAATAAATTTCTTTTTTATTCTTTTTTTATTTATTTAATTATATTTTATTGTCTTTATGGTATAGACATAGGTATATTATGTTTAAAAGTGTATGTGAACTATTGTTAAATTAATGTATGCTATGTCAACAACAAAATTTGATCAGACATGGGGTCCTTTTCTAACGGTTTGTTAAATATAAGCAAAATAGCAAATGAGTGATGTCGCATGTTGCAACAATTACACATAAGCACTGGTAAGCTTTACAATCGACATTTAATACACAACAATCATCTATTATCCATGTATTACACAAAAAAATGTCAGATACTGTTTTTATTTCAGTTAATAACATTTCCTTTTAAAAGGAACGGCTTGCATTTTTGAGTAACTTAGCGTAATTATAAGTATTTCGTAAGAGCACTTAAATTATTGGGGATAGGCAATCTGAGGGTAGTGTGTGTGAGAAGGGTTCCTGCTCCCGTTGGCGACGGTAATACTACTCTACTTTCGCGATTAGGATACGGGGAACCGCTGCAAAACTTGAATGTTTGATATCTTAAACACTAACTGCTGAATTTTACCCATTTCTTTGTAAATATGGTTGTTATCTACGCCAATGTTGTTGTGTGTTTTTTCTTTTAAGCGTTGTTATTTCAACACACGCACGCACGCACGCACGCACGCACGCACTCACGCACACACACACACACACACACACACACACACACACACACACCTGTCCGAAAACATTGAGAAGTCAATGTCACCTATAAATAAAAGAATGTGCCCGCACGTCTTGGGTTACTTTTTTCAGAACATCTAGGTGGGAATCTAAACTTTTCGTAATATGGTATTGCATCTGCAGTGCCCCCATGTAGGGTTTAAGGGTTAAATATCTAGTTATGGTGATCTTGACTTTAAACAAAAGGGTCATGATGTCCAAAGGTCGCTTTATTGATTATATAATGATCCATGGTTGTTACGATCGGTTACGATGATTACAAATGGTTGCTATAGCAGTTATTGATAATAACAAAAAACAAACAATTCCTTTCCAAACTGACATTGGCAAAATCCATGCGAACCATTTAATTTAATCATGTCATTATATAATGCAAGGCAACTCCCTATAACAGCGATATACAATCTGCATTCTCGTTTATGTTTATGCTGTTAAAATATATTTACATATTACAAAAAAGGTAATGAATTACATCGAAAACAGGAAGGTATTGGTAGAAAAACAAGACATGTCCGTAAAACAGCGATCTGGATAATTTGCACTACTTTATCAATAAATACTAAAGACCTGATTAAGTTACACACATGTACTTTTCATACACAAGTGAGTGTTATTAAGTTTTGGGTTCTATATCTGTTTCTGCGTTATTAAACGCTTCGATGGAGGAAAGAAGTTTAATCAAGATGTTTGTTTTTATTTCTGTTTATAATATAGAAATTGGGATGGGCCACAAGGTTTTTCAACATTACATTCGGCCTTCTCCGTAGGACAGATGAGTGTTAAATATGAAAATATACAAATGCAGAAAATTGGGATAATTGTTGTCAAAATCACAATCAGAGGTATGGGACATAGCTTGGAGACTGTGTTTGATAACACGAGGGCGTTGGTATAGTTTCAAATCAATCGCATATGAGGTTACTGAGATATCTGCATGATATCAAGTTGCACTGAAAACTTAAACCAGCATTTCTAAGTCGAACAATGGCCATAATTTGCATTAAATTTAACCAAGAGTTAATTAACTTGGTTGTTTGATAACCCTGAAGATTTGGTGAAGTTTCAAATCAATCCAGTAAGGGTTACTGAGATTTTAGCAGGTAAGTAACTTACATGCAAAATTTGAACCGAAAGTCGATGCCCGGGTAACAAAGAGAGAGAGAGAGAGACGGAAACAGAGAGAGTGAGAGTTGATGTAGGAATGCTTCATCGCATTCTTAACTTGTGAAACAACAACCACACTAACGAAAGGCAATTCCAACAAACACCATTCCGATACCACACCTGTTATCACCAATGAAACAACATATCTACAGCATGCCGGCCATTTTCCGGATATTATCCACGAGAACATCCAAATTTATTATAGCAGTTTTCAATGTTGAAATGTGGTCCAGCCGACTATTCGGTCAGTTTCCACCTGTTGGTGATCAGATTTTAACGAGCGTCAATTTTTCACGTGCGGGTGGGTCATTAAATAACGGTCGGGGTCACTCATCCGTTGAAATGTGACCCATGGGTTCATTTTTCAACAGGGTCAAAATTTAATGTTACACCGGATATAGAAGTTTTAAGAAAGATTGTGCATGTGTTTATATTTGTCACTTTCATATGTGACACTTTAATAACATATTGAAGTGTTGGAGTGTGTGTGTATAAGGATTAGCATCGCTATCGATGAGCAGACACGTGTTAGTGTATCGTGTCGTTATCACACACTGTGATAAGAATTAAACTTTAAAGGGACACACTTTAAAACTATTTCTGAAAAGTCTACATATACATGTATATCTGCTTACGCAAAATTAGATTACGCGGATATGTGCGCCGAGTCTTAAAGAGAATATATTAGATTTTTTTTTTAATTTTCAAAAAACTGGCTAAAACATTCCCCAACCAACCTCACCCCACCCTCAATTAGCATGCCTTTATATAACCACTGACCCTGTTTTGCTAAAAGGATACTTATTCAAAACTGCCAAAAATAATATATTGAAAAGGTTTTTTTTGACTTGGGCTACGCGCCAAGGTTGGACTAAAATAAATGTCCCGCTTAAAATTGCAACCTATTTTGTGACGCATTAAATGAGTCATATGATCTTTTTATATTTATTTCAATTTGATCCATTATACAGGTAGCATATACTCAAAACTGTTTCATCTAAGAAAGAGTTTGAATGCCGCTGTGAAGGTGTTGTCAAGCAGTATTTAAGGGCTGTCTATTTTTAGAATTGGGGTTTCGTTTCAAGTTCATCACTCCGATTTGCATATCGATTTTGTCACATTTTGGTGGCTTTGATGTACCAACTCATTCAGATTTTATTTATTAATGATAATGAGATGCTTTTCATCCATTCTAATAATAAAATTATTTTTAAGACATGTAAAGCGTTTATTCCTGATGTAATCCCTTTAATTTTGTTTGTAATTTAGAAAGTGGTAAAACTCTGGCAAACGATGGAAAGGCAACATATGTCACGTATTCATGGTAATGTACGACACATATAAGACATGTATTTACTTTGCATCAGTCTATTTGGCATAATATAAAAAACAGGGACAGATACATCAGTTTTGAGTGTGTTAAAGTTTGGTTCATATCTTTAAAACTATTATTTCAAAATTGTGATTATTCAAACGCTTATTTATAACCCTTTTCACCACTAGATTTATGAAAATTAAATATACTCTGGATAGAAATACTCCATAAAATAATATAATAGTTCAGACAGTTACACTTGACAATTAATATCTCCATATGGTTACTGGTTTGATACATGATCATGGTTCAACATTACAGCGTGTCCCTTTAAGATAACAAGCGTGCCATTTTTTTAGCTGGGTTAACACCTATGGTGACACCTGCAGTAACGCCTTACGTTTATTATTGATGGACTGCTTCAGTAATTCACCAGTGTTCACATACGAAGATCTGAACCTCGATGAAAGTGATACACCCCTCAGAACTCAGTGTTCTTACGCAACAAAAATATAGTAATAATGTTCAATATACACATATAGACAAACACAGCTTGTTTAGGTACACGAATAAATTATTATTTTTTTTTACTTCAAATACGTAAATAGCATGTGTTGAATGTATTATACGTACTTCGGATATTACTACTACTTTGATCGTGTACTAACGGTGGGCCCTGGAATTTGATTAAATGAAAAAAATAATGTGTATCTGGAAGCGGGTATGTATTTGTAAGTTTTGTAAATTTGTAAATTATTTAGTCACACCAATGTTAAATTAAATGTCCTCTGTCTACTGTCACCACTATCATCATCATCATCATCATCATCATCATCATCATCATCATCATCATCATCATCATCATCACCAACATAATCACAATCAGCAGCTTATCATTATCGGTATCAGTATCAATACCATCATCATAATCATCATCATCATCATCATCATCATCATCAACAACAAAAACAACAACATCAATAATAATATTGACTGCAAATGATGGTTACTGTCGAAAATGCTTTGTTCTCAACGGGTATCAACAAATGAACAATCATCGCTTAGAATATAATAAAAGCAACATTTGCGAAGCAGACAAACAAAAGTCAATGCAAAAAAGAATGGATGCCCGAAATAATGGAAATTACCTAAAGAAGAAAGCAAATCTTACGAGGAGAGAGAACATATTGGTGAAACAGTTGTTCATTATAAATTGGAGAGATTATGTCAGATTGTGTTTTGAACTTGATATCCAAAACCTCCTGAGTTACTTCACACGAGCCTTTATTGGTGATTGAAAGTTTGGTTATCTTTGGTGTGGTATATTTGCACAGTGTTAATAACTGTTAATAAACCTTATAGATCGTATTCGATACTGTAAAAACAGATGTTATCCTAACACTTGTATTCTTGTCATTTATTACTACCAATCCGTAGTATATCATAACAACATGGTACTTAAAGTTTTATTAAATCCACTGTTGGATGTTGGATTATACATCAATGTATAGTACTTGATGAATAATTCCTTCCTTTCAACCAAACGTTAATTGCTTAATTAATATCATTTATCCCAACTAGTTTAATACCCTCTTCCACACATACAAACATGTTTAACATGCACTTTCTGAGCTGGTCTGTTTTCGAATTGAGATTATGAATATTCAACACCTTCAAATTGTCGTCAGTTGGAAACTGAATGAATCAGGTTTACAGGAGAAGGTAATTTGCATGGTGGTATTTTTTTTTTCAAATTGAAAGTGTTTTAAAAACACCGTCCCTGATTTTAAAACTATTGTAAAATTCAGGAAAACTACCTATCGGATATTACATCTCTTAAATACCGATGTACCAGTATTATAAATATGTATAAGATACTGACACGCATTAAGGGCATTATTAGATATGGATATAATTCAAACATGATCTTTTAATTTTCAGTCCATGCGCATAAATAATCCACAACACAATCTAATTTTAATGATATCATGCATTAATTTGATGTTTAAAGTCAAACGCATTTAAAGCAGAATACCGTCTCATAGCGTAACAAACTGTAGCCTTGTTCTAGGAGTAGAACGTCCGCCTCACATGTGAAAGGTATTTGGTTTAATACCCGGTCGGGTTATACCAAAGAGTTGAAACTGGTACTAGAAGCATCCTAAATTGGCGCTCCACATTTAGAGGATAGTTATGGGTCTTGTCGGCGCCCAGTGTTGCAACGCCAATAATACTATCTCAAATAGATACCGTGGAGACATAACTGAAAACTCTAAACACCATACAACAACTTCAAGCGTCTAATGGCAATCTTAATTGTTAGTGTTTGTAATACTTTGAATTTGATTCTTTGATTTAAAATGACATGGTGCAATACGTTTTATGTTCCCTGCATTATATAAATACAAATATGAATATTGTCTTATTATTGTCTTTTAATATGTTGAAATGAAATCGCTATAATTAAAAGCGCAGTTATAAATATAAAAATGCACCCACCTATTCTTGTATCAACTGCTGCAGAACATGCATGTATAATCATGCAAACAATTGAAATATTGATATCCATTTTTAGATATTCAATTTAATTGAATATAGAAAAGGTATAATGAATCGGACGATATTCGAATGAACAAAATTTGCTTCATTTATAGGAGTTAAAATACTCGCGTATTGGGGGTATTTATAGACATGACTTTAATGCTATTTATAAGTTTGGAATATCCCTGAAAATTTAAAATGACTTCTAATTTCATTAGCAACCAAGTCAATAAGGACGTCACACATACAGTAACCTAGTTGTACCGAAATGAACATACATGTATACCATACAAACAGTAATATAAACATATGGACTGGATAGATAGATAGATGCATTAATATCAACTTAAGGGCCGGGCCCGATAAGCTCGGTCAGTTACGCGTCTGACTATCAATCCAGTGGTCGTGGGTTCGAATTCCCGCCCGGCAACAATCTTCGTGATGATTGATATACGATATTGTGTCTCATTATCATTCGTCTCTCACCGCTGATTCAAGTGGGGAAGTATCAGTTACTTGCGGAGATAGGATGTGCTCGAGTACTGGTTAACCTTTCAGGATCCCAGGAAACAGTGGTTAGGTTCACTGATCGTCTGTTAGCCCTCGATGGCATAAAAATGACGCTCAATATGCAATTAATCAACTTAAGGAACTTGGTAATGTGCATTGACAAGATAGCAGACATTATGCACATGAAGTTACACGTCACTTAGTCTTATGTCAGTATTGTAATTGTGTAACTAAAAACGCAAACAACATAATATGACACGAGGAAGGTGATAACCAAAGAATTCGCATTGTATTCTTTACAAAAACTATGTTCGTAATTATTTCTTTTTTATCTAAATTTAAGAGGACATAGCTTAAACTGTAATAGAATACGTCACCTAAGCGTTTTATTACATTAAGGACAATATTTAATATTTCGTTCAATATACACATACGCTGTTTTTTTATGTCGTGTTTTGGATAAGGTTCAACGATATTTTCAACAACCAGTAGCACTGGCGGGGGAAGACCTTAGTCATCAACATAAATCGGAGTATAATCACCGTCCGTTCTTCCACCATGAATTAGCACACTTTCTCATATAAAAAATTTGTTCCGAGCTTGGCTCGAACCAACGTCCACAGAGATGAGAGGTTCTGAAAAACGATCTTGATACTATGCCTTAGACCATTTTGCCACGGACGACCGCTTGTATAAGTTTAAGCAGCTTATTCTTATATGTATGTAAAAGAAATCAAAGTAAATGAAGTTATCAAGATAGATGGACATTTTATGAGATATTATCAGGTATTCAGAACGGAAATCGGTCAAAGTAAAAGATGAACAGATTACAACCCTTAGTGCCGATGGAGACTTGTTTGATAGACTGATAATTGCATACATGCCTAGTGAAGTATATTCTGACCTATTAACTCTCAGTTGTTCCACTCTCACTTGCATGCGCAGATAAAAGTTTGAGAAAGCCGGTTAAAAGTATGTTAAATTTTGGAGTTATAGAAGGAAGTACATGAACATGTAGGCTTCCAACATTTGATGTACATCTTATTTTATAGATGGAATGGCAACCATTCAAATGGTTGAAAGTGGCAGTGCAGTCACATTTTGAGGCTTAGCTAACACCTATTGGAAGGTGATGACATCTCTTCTCCATCAAAAAGGATGCTACAGAGTTAAGATAGTCTTTAATAGGTGTGATAAAGCATTGTCAATCAAAGCGGGTGAACGATTAAAACGAGGAGCATCAACATCGCTTGAGATAAAGATAGCCGAATAAACACACAAGTTGTAAAACAGTGAAATAAGCACAAAAGCAACCCTATCATATTTATTGCATTTTTCAGCGATACTAGTAGATGGTGTGAAGTTGGACCCGAAATATTCCTGCTTGGAAAACAGTTTTTTTCCAGATGGTTGATTTTAGAATGGTTTGGACACAGTGTCTATCCTATCGACGCAGTCTCACAGTCCAAAAGTCCGATCACGAGGAAGTAGACACAGAATGATGCAGCAAACGCTACATACTGTAGTTTACACCAGAAAGATAATTCAGTCCATGGACACTGATATTTTGGACTGAGTGTATTTGCATCACTTAACTGCTCAGAACTGTGGTTTTGTACTGGTATAAAATACAACTTTATTCATACGACCATCCACGCGTTCATCCTGCCCTCCTCGCGCTATGACGTAAAAGTGCATTCGATAACTGCAAGAAAACATATCTTTTATAGGGTATTAGGTGTGGGTGGAAACTTCCGTTCCAAAGGCAGAGCCTCGTTACCTCCAAAACAGCATCCATTCGCACCTCAAACCCATGAAACATACATATAATCATACCCAAACGCCGAGATAAAATTCTCGTGCTGTGACGTGACGTGACGTGACGTGACGTATAAAATATACGCCGTAAATTATATAGTTTGACGTTCTTAAAGCGATCGTGATCAAAATAATGATATGCAAGAAAAAGAAGCATTCATTGCGTTCCGTGTCTTGGGATAACTGCTTTCGGGAGTATTCGGCAGAGTTGCTCTAGCCAAAACAGTTATCCCTCGGGGCAGAATTTACGATCCGAACCACAAACCCATGTACCACGCCAACTGGAAAAAGTGCTGACTCTAAATATACATAAATGAATGCACACATTACAGACAACATATCAACAAAGTTAAAACAATTATGCAGAATGAATATTGAACCTTGACGTATGCAGAAATGTAGCGCAAGAGTTTCAGCAAATCATATCCAACACTCTTAAAGTGAAAATCTATAAAATTGACCGAAGAAAGCCTTTGATGTTTAGTATTCGTTTGAGAAAGCCGCTTACTTGTGAATATGACATAGATTCAAAGTACTGATCTGAATAATAGCTTGTGTTCATGTAACCGCCATTTCATAGAGTTGACCAGGTGCATCATGGCAGTTTAGATTAGACTTTTTCACAGATTCTGTTACATTCTTACCATTCAATCTGTCTATCATGGGGTCACATAGTACACATTTCAAAGGAAACATACATTTGTTACACCCAAAAGTACAAACTAGTGCCAATTAAATGTTCGTACGAAAAGCTTTCAGACAATAATCATGATAAAAACATATCTGAATCATGCAATCAATTTTACTAAAAATGAGGTTAGACACCATTTAGGCGTATCACCACCATTGCAAACAGGAAATGGGATAGTCACGGTTATAAATCATCCTTGTTTCATCTTCTTTAATAATGCAGTGTCCTTATTTTAATTCACTTTTTTATATGTCATTATTGATGTATTTTGAACATTTTGAAAGCATCGTCATGTTTGAATTGTGAAATTAGAAAAACATTGATGCTTGGAAATTGGGGTATGAATAAGTCTACTTTCATTTTGTCCAATGTGTACACACTGAACAAAATAAATCTCCTGGGTGACACATGACCTTCTGCTTTTTCTTCATATGTTGTTAATGCAGACGTCGACAAACAACAATCTGTAAGTTTCAATTCTTTCATTTGGGTTTCTCTATGAATAACATGCCTGCAAACTTTTTATTTAATCAATGGTGGGCCTACAACTTTATTCACACGTGGTGGAATGTTAGAACACTCGGTCAGGGAGAGCAACCACCCCTGTCACTCTACCTGCCAAAATTTGATAATGTGCTCAATATTAAATCTGTGTATTCGTTTTATGATCTACAACTTAACCCTTTACTCCATAGATACGCGTTTTCCCGCACCAATCACAGAAGGCTTTTGAAAACAGTGCAGGGAGCGTTCAGATTGCTCGTAACGAACAATCTGAACATTTCCTGCACTATTTTCCACTCTGTCTGTTAATATAAAAATAATTTACCCAATAATTTAAAAGGCGTCTATATCAGGTGTCCAAATGTATCTATATTAGAGGTGTCCAAAGGCGTCTATATGAAGTAAAAGGTTAAGCTTTAATCTAAGCTTGCGACGTTAAGAAATTACAGATGAAAGAAAAATATGTCGATGCGTATACAATGCATGGTAAGTAACAGAATGATTTTTTAAAAAAAAAATTAAAAAGAGATAAATCACACTCCAAATTTGTGTAATTCTGAAAGGTTTCAAGGAATACCTTAAAATTAATTATATTGTTTCTCCGTCGCCGAATGGTTCGAGATCACTTATCTCTGATCGCCAACGATATGGATTTTAGACAAGCCTGGCAACAAATAAAAAAGTATTTGAGTAAGTGCGCCAGTCACTTGCAGAAGGACGGAATTTTGCTCGTATTATATGGCCTGCCTCCACCGGTGAAATTGAACATACGTGTAATATACTGTTATAACCTATCGTTCAGAGGACACAGTCATGATAACAGCTTGATTTATAAAGAATGATTACAAGTACAATGCATATATACACAAGTGACAAGATGGGTCACATCCATGAAACGGGCAGTAGCAAAATAATCTGCAGGGAGCTCAGATCAGGTTACAATGCTAGTTTAACTGTTAATTTAGCATAACTGAACGCAGTACATTATATATTTTAATAACTGAAAAAAGATGCCTGCACGATATTAAAAAAGTATATTTGCTGCATTGCGAAAAAAAAGTAAATTTAATATTGTCTGTTTGATGTGGGTTTTTTCTGTACGGTAAAGTTGTACATGTATATTAATAAAAATCTTAATCACTAATTATAAAGAAATATATTCACCAGTTCTTGAATCTACTACTAGTATTGCAAAACATTTATTTACAAATGTATACACATTTAATACCGTATGATCCATTTCTATGGTTACAAATAAATAATTTCAATTGAATTAATTAACTCAATTGAATACAGATAACGTATAGTGTTTTTACAGCTTTAAGTGTTATATAGTGTTATTTTTAGACATGATTTAATGTTGTTTAAAAGTTTGAAATGCCACTAAACCTTTCGAAATGTCTTAAAGCTAGCACATTTTGTAAATGTGTGTTAATGTGTGTTATGTTTTCAATTGAATTCAATGCCATTTTCAAAATGTTACAGTTATCTATAGCATCCGGTAGTATTGCCGGATACTTCTGATTTTGTATCTGAGCAGAACCAGCGGCTGACAATCATCCACATGTATAGATTTCGGACCGAGATGGGCCTAAGCAGTGAGCGATTACGGATTTTTGTCTGATGCTATGATTTAAGTTTATGTCAAAAGAATCAAACTGAATGAAAGTATCATCAGTATGGATGGAGAATACGTTTGAAAGGCTGTGACTGTTTTCCATTGTCAGACAACATGTTTTTTTTAGTTTCCCAATTTCGAATACAGAGTGGTGAACACACGTGAGTTTATTTCTCAAAAAAATCTCGCTTCAGTATGACTTTCTTAATAACTAACGGCTGTTGGCCAAATAGCACGTAGATATCCTCAAGAAGATGAATTATATATTGGGTGGGTGTGTTTAGAGGTGGGGGGGGGGGGGGGGGAGGGGGGTAATATCATATTAGAATCCCCTCCATGTACAAATATAAACCAGCATATATCAAAATATCACAAAAGAGACATGTATGACCGCCCGTGAATTTCCATAATTCATGTAGCGTAGACATGCAATTCAATCGGATGACTCTTATACCTTTAGCACCGATCATTGATTTCGTCAAAAACACAGTACAGTAGATAATGTATCCACACTTACGTCTATAGTTGAGATAGTTTAAAACAAGTTATCATCATTTGATGCAATTATTGCCTTTAAAAGGGCGTATGATTCTATACATGGAGACATTCTTAACACTTTGGGGGCTAACAGGAAAATGTTTAACGCAATTAAATTAATTTATTCGTCTGTTAGATCCGGCGTAAGGATATCTATAAATGGCATGTCATTAATTAGATATTTTATATTATTAGCTTATTAACTTAATATCGGAACAATGCTAATAATATTTTGCTTTATCAAAATTTAGCATATCTATAGCCTTTATAAATTTAGCTAACTGCGTACATTCTATGATATATAAAGGTGAAACATCTGGCGATTGGAGTAAAGTACTCGCCAAGCGACATGAAGTGTATTCAACGAATAGAAAAATCATGTTAATATACAATGTATATCGTAATACTTGTGACTGAATGTTTGCATTGAGCTAGTGATGCAGTAAAACATTAGGAAGCTTTTAAAGTGTTTACAAGTAAATATTTGTAAACATCTACAGAAGACATGTTTATTATTGTAAATTTTGCTGATTATTAGAAACGATAGATGTTGTGTAAACGACGGTATTCTCTAAGTTTCAGTTTAGGTTTAGGCTCGAGAGTGGACAGATGTACAATTGTAGTCGATTAAAGTTAATATATATCGAGAATCGCTGCTACTGTAAGTTTGTTATGGCATTGGAACACCGACTGGTTTAATTCCAATGTAATCACTGGACCTGTTCCTTGTTTCGAATTATTAAATTGTTTCATTTATGATCTTACTGTTCAAATACAATCTCTAAGTTTAAGGGTCGGCATTGGAGATGACGAGAAGCTATCAATTATTTTATATGCAAAGCATTAAGTTATTGTTTTATTGGCTGAAAGTTAAACAGATTTGCAGTCTATGTTAGATATTTTATCGGTATGATGTGATGTTAATTACATGTAGGTTAATGCCGCTAAAAGCAATGTTATTCATCTTAGAACGCAATCCAGGCAACGTTCTTTAACTAATTTTCAGCGTAATGATGATGAGATTCATTTTAATAATAAACACGTATACCTAGACGTATTTCAAATGAACATTTTGATTACAATGAAACGACTGAAACGTGTTTCTCAAGCTGCCAGCAGAGCTCTAGGCTTGTTAATTGCAAATTGTAAAAGTATTGGCCGAATGCCTTAGTATGTATCTAAAATGTAATATGACCTTATGATATGGCCCGTTGTAACCGTTATGGTGCCGAAGTTTGGGGCAATGTGCCAATGTCTGCTATTTTATATTTTAAAGGCTATTAGCCTATTTGTAAAAATGTCAGTAAAGATATTTTTTCTACATACAAAGCAAGTTACCATTCCAGACAGCATTTTGATTTATTTCCAACCGAAAGTCGTAGTGGATTGGCATAACAATTATGACCGTGATGATATGTAAATCCAATCATATGCTACCAATTAATTATATTTAATATTTTATTAAAATAAAAAAAATGACTGGCAATATATTAAAATATTTACTTTAATATTCAGTTCGTATATATGTTTGGAATTACTGTGGTATATAACTGTATATTTGAATAATAATAATAAGCTCATTGCATCGATAGGTGTATATACCAAATATGTGCATTGTGTGTGTGATTGGGAATATACAGATGAATGCAAGATGTTGTCATACTTAAAACTTCAACATTTGTGTTTTTGTGAACTGCCATTGGTAATCAGGTCTGATCAGGTTCCTGTTTCACCAACACATACATAAATACTTTAAAAGCAGCTAGATGATCACGATTTTAGACTGGTTCCAGCAAAACTGCATATGGTTTTGTTGATATTGATTATATAATATATAAATAACCAGTGAAAACTTAGTGAAGTTTTAAGTATTTAAGTAAAATGTTTCTGAGACAAAAACCAGGTCATATCAGATCTGATCTGGTGTGATAAAATATTTTTTAAACAATTATTTATTTGCGCTTATTGGGTGGGTGGAATTGCCCTTAAACATCAACAGTTTATTTCTATTCCGTTTTACACATTTTAAACAGTTCTGTATTATCTGGTGATACACTTTGGTACAATTAACAATAGGTAGTTATATTTATGTTAGTATGTGATAAGTTTTAAATGAATATTGATACTTTCATTGAAGGACGATATTTGTACATATAAGGATTATTGATTTTAATATGAAGTCTCCTATAATTCTGATATGAATGGCAAAATATACTATATTCATGCGTATGTACATTGATTTTATAGTGTGTGTGTATATTATGATGAGATGGAAATAAAGAATATAAATGTAAAGTAGTAAAACAAAGAAGTAATCTGCAGAGCGGACTCCCGGTTTTGGTCCGTTAAATAGAAATGTTGGGAAAGCCACATTTGAGCACGTTGATAGGTCAATTCCTTCAACTGAAAGTTTGTATGACGTCACAGTTTACTAAGCCCTCAATTCCTATGAATTGTGGGACAGGCTTAGAATTCCTACGTTTTCATTAGTGGCTAATAGACCTGATTTGGAAGAGATATCAGGTTCTGTAATAGACTAACAAAAAAGACTTTGATAAAAAGAAACAGGCTACTGTTTCCTAGTCCAGTTAGTAATGTACCGCCTTTACCATGAATAATCCTACTAGAATTAAGATGACGGTATTAACTTATCAGATTATCTTTATATAAACACGCACAACAAAACCGTATACAATCAATGTTTATATAATAGTGTTTTTGTTTTGGCAAGTGCATGTGTTTCTTTAACCTGCAAATATCCAATAACTTATAAATGCCAAACTATTTTAAACATCAAACAATTTTATCTATTCTAGATATCTTAAAGAAGTCGGTATCTACAAATGCTTCGCATTTTTTTGTATTGTAAGTTTCAAGTAAATTACAAGTATTAGAAATATGGCTTACATGAAATACTGTCCTTTTGTACTGGAAAAAACAATGAACACATACATGAAAAAAATAGTAGATGGACTTATTTATTATTACAGGGACACATGTTATAGTAGGTTTTTTTTTTACAATTTTCAAGCATGACATCAATTCTTACATTTATTAATGATAAATATGGATATATGATTTTCACCAACACTACTACCTGTTTTTTTTAATATCATTTTTTTAAACTATTGGTTACGCTAGTTTTTACAATATGAAAAATCGCAGTGGTGGTCTAAGGGTAGAGTGTCCGCCTTGCATCCGGAAGTCATGAAGCTTCTTCGCTTGGCGCTCAGCATTTATAGGGTAGTTCTAGGTCTGGTCGACCCGGCGTCAGAATAATGTGGCTGGTGGTGTATTATATCGTGTGTCTACAGCATGATACACTAGTGTGACAGCGCAAGTCAACATCGTCGCGACATAACTGAAAACTTGAAACCCCGTACAACAATAGGGGTGGGGGGGGGGGAGTTTTTTTTTAAGAGTAGAGCCGCCATTGGTTCATCTCACCTGAAAATATGACACAGTGTTTCATTGTTCACATTATAATTATATTCTAAAATAGATCCCATTTTTTGTGTGCAAATGTCCCCTTGTTTTCTTAAAGTATTTAAAAATGAACTAACATTAATTAAGAATTTGGCCTACAATAAGTGCAGTTGCGTCTTAGACAAGAGTTTATGGGTACATTATCACATAGAGTCTCTTTTTAATATCTTACATTTAGAGCAATCTCACGTTCCACAGTTCCCTAAAAGTATAATACTCCCTTATTTATTTAAAATAACGGACTGTGTCCCATTGTTCCTATAAAATTAATTTACCACGTTTCCGTTTCCGTCCCCTATCCACATCCGATCCCCTTCGGAGGCTCTCAGTTTACATGTACGCGCACGACCTCGTATGCAATACAAAAATAACTACTTTATATTGTCAGTCGTAACACAGTTATATTATCCTTTAACAGTACATTCCCATTCATGCATATAATGTTCTAATTAAAGGGGCACTGCAAAAGTTTAAATCGGGTTTACTCATATTCACGCTTGAAATCAATATTTACATAGAAGAACATAGAATAAGATTTTATTTCCTCGTAATAGGTCAAGTTGGGTCAAGGCCATTCCACAATGAACCGTACAAAGTGTGTCAATTAATTAACACGTCATTATGACGTATATGCAAAACAAGCTAGTATAAAAACTCACTTTTTTATTTATTTCTTTTTAAATATAAAATGGCAGAAATTGGTGTGTCTAAATTTTCTAACAATACTTATTAAATGGGAAAAAAATCAAAACGGAATGATTCACAAGCTTGTATATGACTATAATTTACCAATAAGGAACGAAGAGAAGAAATATCTCGAGTAAGCATTTTTATAGTCACACATTTGTTTTAAATAATTAAGATTTACCTGTATAAAACTAAATAGCTGATTTTCCAAATAATTACTTTTCAAGAATCGTGTTTTTTTCCTAAGTTAAAAGATTTAAATACATACATTGCAAGATTTTAGATTTAAACAATTGTTTATTTTTAAACATGCAACATTGTCTTACAAAATAAGGTTTAATATAACATGAAATTCATCTTCTAACACAGAACATACAGTACATTTTCTATTTACCTACTTATTTTTTTCATGTTTTCCCAACGACCGCTTCAATTTCGAGACGATGAGAAGAAACTCAAACTTGTGTTAAGGCAACCCTAAATTTGCTTACATATAAAATATTAAGATTTTATTGAAACTTTAAATCTGAAATACTACAATAAAAAAGCCCTACTTGATTGATTTAGACGGTCGTTCCAGTTCTTGTACAAAGTTATCATTTAGGCATTGTTTTAAAATATATTAATAGTATTTATTATTACCAACACTTTGCTGATATCAGGCTTCAATAAAATCTATATTAAATAAGTCCTTACGTACAAGCAATGCCCACTTTGTTTTATTTGGCATTAGTTCCAAATTATTAAACATAATCGTGTATACAATATAATTACATTAACGTTCACTTATATTTAGCAATTTTATCCAGTATTTAATAATAATACAAATTCTACGTGTTCTATAATTGACGTTTACAAGTAGCCGTTAATAAAGTTATTATTGGTTGTATTTTAACACAGATTAAAGATTTAGCAAATTGCATGTATACCCTTTAAATATTCTTAGCTTGAAAGAATCGCCCAACCTCGTTACCATAATTCAATATTGGAGTTAAAAGTTTGTCGAACAATTCAGACTTATGTTCAATAGTTAAATTTTCAAATTTAGACAAGTACCTGTTTAATTTATACATTGCTGTTTTGGTTTGGTATGATAATGTAACCTGAGCACCACTGAAATACCCCAAGATATGAACATTTATTAAATATTTCTAACATCTCTCCATTGTATGTAGCGTTTATATTCCTTTGTAAAATCCCCTCGTTACGAAATACTATTTTTTTTTATTTATGTTTACTTTAATTATATTTAATGTCTAGAGATAATTGCATTTCTTCGGGCGTATAATGTCACCAGAAGGATAAAATAGAAAGTGGCAGCATTTCAATGTCAAACAACTTCTGCCCCCTTAGTAAAATAGTCAACTTCGAGATCATTTAAACATTATATTGAAAACAAAAAAGGTGACAATTATTCCCCTTGCCTAATCCATAAATATCATTAAAAACTCTCACTAAGTTAATATTCGTGTTTTACTTTTGACCTAACATGTTCAGATGTTTAGATTTAATAACATTTAGTAGTTTCACTCTTAATCCTAATTTGTTAAGTTTATTCTATATAACGTCTCGTATTACATAATCAAAGGCTTTAGAAAAACATCAACGAACCCACAGTATAAGCTATTTCCGTTATTAAGCATGTGGTTACGATTATTATATGGATCAAGACAACAACGAGCGATGCAGGTGTATTTGGTAAACTAGGCCGATATTCGCTTTATATATCAAGGTAAATCAGGATACTAAAATCCTGTATACGGTTATAGTCGGGTAATGTAATTTTAGACTGTGTATAATTTATAATAGAACATACGAAGGCTGCGAAAAATTGGAAATAAAATTGGTTGTCAAGTGTAAAAAACATTGTACATAACTATGGGTTTATGACTGTATGAGATGGCCAAAGAAAAAGATTTAATACAAAAATTATATTACTTTTCCGACAAAGAGTATTAAATTGTTTTATCCAAAACTGGAATGTAGATTTTATTTCAAATAGAGTTCTCAGCGTTTAATATAGAAATGTAAAATTATCGTTTGGTTATGGAAATGCTTGCTTTATTGTGTACTTAAGCAGCATGTTAACTAAATTACGAACATCTTTTTATTCACGTTGAGCTGGGTCCTATTAGCTAAGTCGGTTACGCGTCTGACTATCAATCCAGAGGTCGTAAGTTCGAATCCCCGCTCGGCTACAGTCTCCGTGATGATTGATATATGACATTGCGTCTCAACATCATTCGTCTCTCACCGCTGATTCAAGTGGGGAAGTTTTCAGTTACATGCGGAGATGGGGTGTGCTCAAGTACTGGTTAACCTTCCAGGACTCCAGGAAGGCCAAGTATGATTAAATTGTATCATTACTACAACTGAACTTGCTAAACTTAACAAATATATACCGGAAGCTTTATAAATTATTCCGAACTTTATTTTAGCTTAATGAATCAACAGTGCATTCTCACTTAAAATATTTAAAAAAAAATATATGTATATATTTTTTTAATTTCAACCACCAAAAGGTGGTGCATTTAATTACCCCGTAATAGGTGTATGAGGGTCGGGGGTGGGCCAACCCTCTATACAACTTACAAAATTACATTATATAACATGAATATATTTTTAAAGTAGTAATAGATTATTACTGATTAAGAATAAATACTCAGAGTATATGATTAACTATGCTATTTGTTATTTAATATGAAACTTATTATATCATGTTAAGACAATTATATACTATACTTTTGCAAATGCTTCAAATGCTTATATATATGTCATGTACAAAAATATTGTCAATATTATATATTATGATAAGATAAGTTTAGTCAATAAAATATGGCTATATCTATGTTAATCAGACCATGTCAAAAAATTTATTAAAATATTATCCGTAGCACTCATTCTGACCCTAAATCCGGCTTGAGCCTCATTATAGATATGATATTCTTCTGCCCACTTTGGCAATCGTGTAGTTAATATCCGTGTAAATAGTTTCCCCAATCTTCTTAATAAGGTAATGCCTCTCAAATTATTTACATCTGAAGGTTTTCCTTTTTATGAATAGGAATTATATACCCATCAATTCCTGAGTCTGGAAAATAGCCGGTATACATAATTTTATTAAATAACTATTATGAATAGCAATATTGTATATCCCGTGAATAAAAATGTCATTGAATAACCTGTCTGGATCCCCTGAACGGCTTTGACCGACTTGTTTTACATTTTGACCTTATTTCCAACTCAGTGGTTGATATGTTCAACTCATAAAACATAATTTGAATTTCTGAATAAAAAATTATTTTATTGAAATGTATAATGTCTTCAGGAGTGTTTATTGGTTTAGAACATGCAGCAAAATTGTTAGTAAATATATTTTAAGGTTAAGTTTAAGTATATGTTTCCACTAATAATTTCCAATAATGTTGACATTTCGCTTTTAATAAATTATTTGTCACAAGTGTGCCCTGACGATAGTTAAATGTTCTTACTTCTTTCTTAAGCTCAGATCGAGCTTGATCATATACAATTTATTTTAATTTATTTTTCAATTATTTAAACAAGTATAAATAGTTTACGCTTCTCAATACATTCCCTATCTAATGTAAAGATTAACCGATTTCAGTACTATATTTAGTAACACCCTCCGGTTTACACACTTTGTCAATACTAGAAATAAAAGACGTTACATCACTACTAGATGTAATGTTTCCACATTATTAATTAGGTTACATAAATTATCTTTGAAATATTTACAAGACAATTTTCTCTTTTCGAATTATCCCATTTATATAAGTGATTATCAAACATACAACACTCAGCTGATGTAAATCTACAATTTTGGGTTTGAAACTGTTCTATAAAAATCGACTCCTTTTGTTAAGTACACGATAACTCAAATTCAGTTAAACAATGGTTCCATCAAATGTTTGGATTATACATATGAAAAAAATAAAAATATTGAAATAAATCTGGGTTAACTATACAATAATCAAACTGCTTCCTGATTATATAATAGATAAATAACCAGTCAATCTTAGTTTACTTAACCTTTTAAGTATTCAAGTAAAATGTTGGTTTAACAGAAGCCTGCACGCAAGACGATTCAACACTGATATACACAGTTCTACAATTGTAGATTAACTTTCACATTTATTATAAGTATTTATATCATGCACGTGTCAAATGTCTACTAGATGAAATGTGTTAATCTCTCGATAAGTATTTATATCATGCACGTGTCAAATGTCTACTAGATGAAATGTGTTAATCTCTCGATAAGTATTTATATCATGCACGTGTCAAATGTCTACTAGATGAAATGTGTTAATCTCTCGATAAGTATTTATATCATGCACGTGTCAAATGTCTACTAGATGAAATGTGTTAATCTCTCGATAAGTATTTATATCATGCACGTGTCAAATGTCTACTAGATAAAATGTGTTAATCTCTCGACAAGTATTTATATCAAACACGTGTCAAATGTCTACTAGATGAAATGTGTTAATGTCTCGACAAGTATTTATATCATGCACGTGTCAAATGTCAACTAGATGAAATGTGTTAATGTCTCGACAAGTATTTATATCATGCACGTGTCAAATGTCTACTAGATGAAATGTGTTAATGTCTCGACAAGTATTTATATCAAGCACGTGTCAAATGTCTACTAGAAATGTGTTAACCTCTCGACAAGTATTTAAATCATGCACGTGTCAAATGTCTACAAGATGAAATGTGTTAATCTCTCGACAAGTATTTATATCAAGCACGTGTCAAATGCCTACTAGATGAAATGTGTTAATCTCTCGGCAAGTATTTATATCATGCACGTGTCAAATGTCTACTAGATGAAATGTGTTAATGTCTCGACAAGTATTTATATCATGCCATGTCAAATGTCTACTAGATGAAATGTGTTAATGTCTCGACAAGTATTTATATCATGCACGTGTCAAATGTCTACTAGATGAAATGTGTTAATCTCTCGACAAGTATTTATATCAAGCACGTGTCAAATGTCTACTAGAAATGTGTTAACCTCTCGACAAGTATTTAAATCATGCACGTGTCAAATGTCTACTAGATGAAATGTGTTAATCTCTCGACAAGTATTTATATCAAGCACGTGTCAAATGCCTACTAGATGAAATGTGTTAATCTCTCGGCAAGTATTTATATCATGCACGTGTCAAATGTCTACTAGATGAAATGTGTTAATCTCTCGATAAGTATTTATATCATGCACGTGTCAAATGTCTACTAGATGAAATGTGTTAATCTCTCGATAAGTATTTATATCATGTCTACTAGATGAAATGTGTTAATGTCTCGACAAGTATTTATATCATGCACGTGTCAAATGTCTACTAGATGAAATGTGTTTATATTTATCGACACGTATTAAGAGCAAGCACGTGTCAGTCGCAACTAGATGAAATGCCCACTTACCTTGAACGGAATATTTGATTATCACAATTCGAAACTGGAATGAATGTGTTATTGTGATGATGCAATTATAATTTTGTATACCGTACAATCCCTGTTAAATGCCAACATATCCAGCTTGAATCTGTTTGGTCTGGCAAACATACCAATTAATCCATCGTAACAATATTTTTTAATCAATGGCTAGCATACTGGTTTGTCTTCGCATTCTAAGAAAGAAACATATATGTTGCAAACTAGTTTGGTCGTTGATAAAGACTCCAAATTGAAAAATAAAACTCCCCATCCCTTTGGTGGTTAATAGAGTAAACTGATCTTTTCCGTAAGTTAGCTATAGAACATTCAAACAAATGAGAAAAATACGGAAGCGTAGAGAGGACATTTCAACTTACGACTTACATCTAACTATTTAAAACTTAGCACTTATCATTTAGCACTTACCACTCAGTAGATCTACTCAACACTTATTATTTAACACATAATAATCAACTCTGCAGACGGTAAACATGGGCCATGATGATAACAGACACACGGTAAATATAACATGATTTTGTACTTTCTTTTCGAAAATAAAGTATTAGATCGTTTCTAGAGCTGGCTAATTATTTTTTTTACTTGACCATTTAATATAAATACTGGTTATTATTTCCAATGCCTATACATATATGGCATATCCAGTTTTAATGACGAAGGACGACCTCAGAATCAATTTAAGAAGAACCATCAACCTAATATAAGTAACTGACAAACTCTCTAATAAGTTTTTAATACAACATGATTCAAACCATCGACCTCAGCAGTTAGTGTTGTTAAGCAACAGTGTCTTAGACCATTCGCGTACGGAGGACCTAAATGCGGGTTTGTGCTGATTAATTATGCCATACCAACAAAAAGATTTACGTTTGTATACATAATGGTCAATTTAAATGAAACATATTGACGACCGTGTTTTTTTACAATTTTTTTTATTTACAGACATTCGTATAATATGCTTGTTCAAAATAATGATTCGTCAGAGCATATGTCGTTATATTAATTTTTTTTAGCAATAAATATCCATATTTAACAGCAATGCACTTTTTTACCTGATTTGATCAGTACGTGATGCGCACCTCAGCTGCTTAGAAATAACCGTGACACACAAAATGCAACACTCAGCTTTCTTTAACCATTTTTTCGATATAATGTAGACGATACGTTAAGGTCTCACTACACAGTTGAATTTTGTTCTTTGTTCTATACAAAATAAGGTCTAGGATTTCAATGGTAAAACATGAATTCCACATAGATTTTTATAAAGTACTTTTTTCATAGCAGGAATGTGTACTCACATAAAAATGCACAATAACTGGTAGGATGACTACATTTTTAAAGAGGGTACAGTGACACCCATAGATTTTTTGAAAAAAGAAGCCCTCAAATGCTCATAATTACATGCATATGTTGAAATCCTATAAAAGTCACTTTTTTAACACCAGCGATGTCTTATTGCAGTATATACTATGTCAACTTTTGCTCTACTCATCTGCAGCAAGAAATCATAACTACTATGAACCATTTTGAAAATATTTCATAACCAAAGTATATAGGCCTTATTTTAAGCGTCAAAATGATGTTACCGTGAGAAAAGGAGGCGTAACTGTGTAGTGAGACGTTAAGAGGAATTGCAAGTTTCGTGAAAGTACATATAAACAACGTACCGAAGTTTGGTGGGGTTCTTAAGACGTCAAGGTACAGATTAGTTAAAGGCATTAGAGGAACCAAAATAGTTATACATTTGGTTCCATTAGAACTCACCATTATTTCCCAGTATTGGAATCTGTACGATTTATGGTCTCATGAAGACAGCGAGGAACGGGGCGTCATGTTTATCCCAGAACTGTTCTCCGATCGGGATTATGTTACAAAAGCAGAGATTGCAATTATGTCGTGTTCTGCTGGAACCAAGTGCATAACACAACATGAACTTTTTTCCGAATTGTTGTATCTGTAAGATTATCTCGTATCTTTCACTAATCTGTACATTGACGTCTTAAGAACGCCACCAAGCATGGATGCAATAAATATATGTATTCTTACAGTACACGAAGCTTGCCATTCCTCATAACAAGTCGTCTGCATTATTTTGAGAGAGAAAATAGTTAAAAGAAGCCGAGTGGTGTGCATCAAATACAGACCAAACTATGTAAATTGTATATTGATATTAAATGTTGATTATTGTTACTAGAAGGAACTTATAACCACAGTTTCCGTCGACAATATATATGTATTGCTGCGTATATACAACTGTTAAATGACTTGATTTTGTTGTATCCATCAACGTACCAAATGTAGTTGGGCCGCATGCATACTATTGTCTCCTGTGTAGACGGTGTTCTTTACGCAAATCAACCCACAGCTTTGATTCAACCCACAGCGTTGATTCACTGTTCTCAGTATACTTAACACGTTAGCCTGTTTCACGTGATAGCTGTCCAACTGACGCCACATTGCTCTATACCCAATACAATGGCCACTTTTTTGTTTTAGAATTTGCTTCTGAATCAGTTATCTGAGACAGATGTCAATTCCATGCCGTACAGTCAACATGCATAATTTCTCGGTGTATTGGAGTCCTTGATAAAGGTACTTTATTAGTTCAATCCCTGAGCATTGTCGTCCTGGCAATTGCAGACAATGTGTAACCAATACATATGCCAATGCTACTAGAGGAATCATTAGGACAAGAGAAGCCCATGAACCATACATTGAATAAAACAATATGCTCTGAAAACAAACGAAAGTCGAATCACGTTTTTGAAAAAGCATAGTATACAAATGAAGTAAACAAATAAAATATTTTTTCATTTAAATAAATCATCTGTTGACAAATGTGACATACTTAATCAGCACTAACCAGTATTTAGGTCCACCGTAACCGAATGGTCTAAGGTATTATCATTTGCTGCGGCCGTTGGTTCGAGTCTTGTTTTATTAAGATATTATGAGGAAGTTTGCTGATTACTTACGTTAGAATGGTGGTTCTAATCCGATTGATTCTTAGGTCTTCCTTCACCATTAAAACTGGATACGCCATATTTAGCATATGCGTTGAAAATAATTATCATTAAATAAGATATGCTGTATTTTCGAAATAAATACCAAATCATGTTATATTTACCAGGTGTATGTGTTCATCTTAGTCCATGTTTATGATAAGTGCTAAGTCTTAAACAGTTAGTTGTAAGTGGTATGTCGAAATGCCCCCACCCCTCCCCCTCTACGCTTCCTTAGCGAGTGGCACTCGGTTGTTGATGTTTTTATGTTTTTTTTGTTGTTGTTTTTCTTTTCTTTTCTTTTGGTGGTGACATTTTCGTTTTGTTTGGTCTAACCTTATAAGCGACACCTATTTTACGTTGGCTTGGCACATGTGTGCTATTGTATCTCTGAAAACAGATAATACAGGCCACGCCCATTATAAAGGCCACGTCCATTTCTATGAGACTTAACGTATCAACACAGTCATAGAATATCATGACAATTGTGTCTTTAGAGTTTCTAATAAAGCTTGGGGTTAACTAAGATGGCTTATATTGTTGGAGACATCAGTTTTATACAAAACATCTTTCCTAACTTTTGCATGATTTAACACAAACGACATTTTTGCCATTTTTTTACTCTTTCAATAAAATTTAATGGACTATCAGCTTAAAATCCAAGCGAGGTTCACTCCATTTTGTGTGTTTTAAATGATATAGTTTGATTTTAAGAGAGTCGGTCCTGTTAGCTCAGTCGGTAACACGTCTGACGATCAATCCAAGAGTTTTGAGTTCGAATTCATGCCCAGCCACGTTCTCCGTGATGATTGATATACAACATATTTTGTCTCACTGTCATTTGTCTCTCACCGCTGATTCAAAGGTATTTATTATGTATATATATATCGAGGGTCTCAGGAAAAAGTTGGTTAGTTAACTGATCGTTAAATGACGCAGGCATTGCTTGTAAGAGCAGACTACTGACAGGAATATGTCTAGAATATATATAGGTGTTTGCATTTGTACAGAGGATTACTAAATAGAAACATACGTATAGGTTAATGTCATTCGTCTGACGTCTTTCGGTATTCAACTTGGAAGTAGTCCTAACCTTAATTAACTCCAATATTGAAGAGTCACATTAATTAAATAACGAAAGACGAAAAACAAATAACAAGCAAACTTCTGTCTGTTACTTTTTCCTAAACGATGGTGTAGCAATGGATGACTCATTCCAGTGAGGTTTCCCCGTTTTCTCCCAACCTCCTGTGGTTGAATTACAACACCTGTATTAATCATACGATGAGTATGCTACTGACGTATATTAATAACATAGACAAACAAACTCCGCCTAATTATCAACACATATCAATTCTACAATTTTAAGCATGTTTACATTACATGTATATTTATCTTATCAGAATTAGAAACATTGGATTGAATGATAGACGTTATAAATATATTAACTGTTGTTGTAACAAGAGCTGTCGGAGGGACAGCGCACTCGACTATTTAAATGTTGTTCTCAAACAACAACTTTTTAAAGAAATGAGCACCAAATGGAAGACAATTAAACACTCAGGGGTGGTAAAATTAAACTATAATGATTGCAAAATAATTCAACAACACTATTTATTTTCATTATCAATAGTTTTTGGTTTTTATAACAACAAAATGAATGGATGGCTCCAGAGACATAGACACATCTATGGATGGCTCATATTGCCTTAAATCAGCGTTTGTCACATTTGTCTGTCAAACTCGTACATGCATCAACCATTGCCGACAAACAGCCCAGCAGGTGTGCCAAACCTAACTTAAGGCAAACAATGTATATATAATTACTATAAATACTAATATAAGCTGGTCAAGCATTAAACATTACCTGAAATAATGCCAGCAAGAATTTAAAATATAGTGTAAGCTATAGTTGAGACGATCTTCTGTTTCAAGGGCAGTTTATCTTGCTAATGGATCAAATGACAGTTAACAAAAAGTCAGTTAGCGATCGCTGCCTTTGGGTTTCATAAGTGTTATTTTTTTACTAAATGAACACTAACTATTACTTGGCGGAGGTACAGTCGGAAAGCAACCGAATCATTACGGAGTTACAAAAAATGTAAGCAAAGGTTATAAGCTCAGTCCGCTCGTTTATAAAGAAATTCACATTCCAATCGAAGTTATTTATTGTTTCTTTTTTTTTTATTTAAACAGTTACTAAGAGGTCTACATGAATGGTTTTAGCAATACTGTAGACATTTAATCATCCTTTTTGTAGTCATCATTTTTGTTATAATCAAAACTTTAAATCAAATCGACCTGTGACAAGGTCCCGCTCTACCAGTAACGCTCTTATTTCTAACATCCGTGTTTTATTAATTTGAATGGTTAAATAGACGCTTGGTACAGTCGTTCAATTCACCGTGATTTCCACATGTCATCGACCGACGAAATTACGACGAGAAAGGGGCGAACTAATACTAGTATTACAAGTCAGCAATATAGAACCGTGTTTTATTTGATGGTAGCGTGTTTATTACAATTATTGTACATATGAAATTATCAGTTTATACTAAAAATAGGTTTATACTTAAATTGTCACTGGATTTCGCGTTATTTCACTTTAACTCATGAATAGTGGTTTCAACTATATTATGAAATACTTTTAAAGCGGGGGCGGTAATGTAATAGATAGAGTGTTGGTCACTCACATCAGAGGTTGTGTGTTCGATCCCCAGCTCGACCCGATGTATCTCTTACAACAACCATACATGTGATAGATTTGCTGAATCAGTAGATTTGGGATTCAGTAGATTTTTGCGTCAATATATTTTTTCCGATCTATGTAGAAACTACAATAAAAAAATAACTAAAATAACCTATTTCTATTCATGTTTTAGTCTATAATTTCAGTGATATACACTGTTGAGCTTGCAGCTCATCAAAAGGCACTCTAGTATATAATAGTCTTCTTATCTAGATTTCTCCTAGCATCCTACTTGGATATTTCTTAGCAGGGAGTTTAACTGAATCATGATTTGACTTGATTTAGAAAATGATACTCTGAAACTTTACACTCACCTTACCACACCTACTATTTTCAACATATAGTCGATAATATGATTGGTATTTGCATTTTTACAGAAAAATATTTACATACATTTAGTTCCAATTATTGTTAATGCATAAAACATTTATAAAATTACCAAATTCTAGCGCTGACATTATACATAAATCGATCTATCTTGAACTTTTTACAGACATATTTGGATGTTCCAAATTGGCACCATCTTTATCAGAGGGAGATAACAATGTTAGTACTTCTTTTGTGGGGCAGGGAACGAGACTGTTACCTATTCTATTTTTAAACATTTGGGAACCTGCTATTTTTAGATCAAGTGACTCTCTGCTGATTTGGCCAGAGGGAAAATGCAGCGTGGTGCCAACTAATCCGATAATTGCTTTAATTGTTTATTTGGGCAAGGGAGATAGTGACAGGGACAAGCCACTATAACACAGCTATGACCTTTGTTTATGCATATTTTGCAGATATTTCAAAGCGGTAGATTTTTACCTAGAGCGGTAGATGGGGTTAAAAAGCGGTAGATTTTACCTACCAATGGTAGGATCACATGTATGACACTCAGTACTGGTTCTACCCAGGAAGCGGACTCGAGAGCGATTCGTAGCAGGGAATAAAAATTCTACTCGTCCTATCATAATTACAAGTGGAAATTGGGCAGGGTGAGAAAAGATTTACAAATCATTCGTCCTGCAGCATGAGTGCTAAAATTGTAGCAAAACTAGTAGTTTACTTGCCTCATTGAATTTAAGCAATTCAGGGCAGAATATTTGTTAAGAATCGCAAGTGACTACCGTATATTCCCTTATAAACGCCCCCATTCTAATAAACGCCCCCCGCCTATTTTTCTGGAAAATTAAAAAATAAAACGTATATGCCATTTGAGTGCGTATTCGCCAATCTTACCCTGATCGATTATTTTGTTACACAGACAACAATTAGCGAAGTGTTTATTACCTTTGAACTCTTTAACCCATTGTTTACATCTTGGGTGACCACTTAACCACTTTTGGTTGAACAAATATTTCCCCATATTTGCTGTTTAATACTAGTAAAAATACCGTCTGCCGATTAAAACATTACAAAACGTCGGAAAATGCGGTTAGTCTGTGTATGCTGAAAGCTCATTGTTCAATGTTGATAAGAGCAAGCGAGTGATTTAAAGTGAAGAGTACAATGACCATAAATTCGGATATACCAGTACACAGACTAGTAATTTCATACAGATTTTCAGCTTTTTTTCATCCTATGTCGATTATTTCATTCACTCTAAAATAATTCTGAACCACTTTTTCGGGGATTTAAACCGGATTTAAGTTTTTTTCCATGGTTTTATTGTATTTTTAGCTGTTGTTAAATTTGCTTTTTTTATCATTTATAAACGCCCCTACCTTGTAAAATGTAACGCCCCCGGGGGCGTTAATTAGAGAATATACGGTATTTTGAAAATGAAACTATAAACTGCAGCTTACGACTACTATATGTTGGTATCGTGTTTCGTTTGCAGTCATCATCATTATCACTTCAGCATTAGTGTT
Source organism: Panopea generosa (assembly GCA_029582155.1). NCBI lineage: Eukaryota > Metazoa > Mollusca > Bivalvia > Adapedonta > Hiatellidae > Panopea > Panopea generosa. The sequence continues at coordinate 33,408,054 of CM055897.1, read as the reverse complement.
CAGCAAACAGAGATGGAGTTTATATTCTTGGTTTTGGTTTTGTGTAAACTGGAAAATGAACATAGTGAGAAATTAAGAAATCCATTTTTCAGGCCAGTATTATAATCTTAAAATGACTTTCTTCCTTGTATCGAAAGCATGATTTTTGATAATTTTCATGGCATTCAATAAACGTGTGGCAACTGTCTGTAAATTATTACATATGCTTAGGAAGTCAAAATATGCATAACATAAATATTCGTAATTGTCTGAAGTGATTAAATTCAACTGGTAATCAAAAACACCTGACGGCACCATAAGGGTCAATAATTTGGGGTAAAGTTAGGCAATTTGATTATTACATTGGACTACTGATACATTCGGAAAACAGAAGTTCTCTTTCGTTTTCTCAGCAAACATTTAAACCATGTTGAGATGGCGTACATCCAACATGCCACACAAGGGATAAATTTGTGAATTTTCAAGACCCAACAAGCCAAATTTGTTCACATTCTTTTATTTGATCTTAAACCTTTTAACACAGTTATTATATTTTCATATCTCGAACAAGTTCTTACCATATCAATTATGTCTGAGAAATGGCACATGAATCTTAAAAATTGCACTATTTGATATACTAGTAGCGCATTCTCTTAGTCGATGTAGGACTTGCATTTTGTAACTGATTTCTGCCAGACTTACACAGTACACGTAGTTATACAATCTTAATACATCAGATAAGCTCCAAATTAGAAAATAAAATGTCAAAGTTATTGCCCTTGAATTGTCAAAAATTGCACTATGCTACCAAACATTCACACACTGCCTTTATCTTATCCCACAAACCAGTTCATCAAACCTTTTTTGTTTTCAAAATAAACTCCATATCAAAGTTGCAACAACCACAAATTCGTTTTTCTGATCATCCTCTGCACTGCCTCATCTACTAACTTTTATCCTAACTATGTACACTCCAGCACCTGCATATAATTATTTGTAGTGGATCTTTACCAAACTTGCACAGTAGTTTATTGAGTGAAGCTGCCACCAAATAAACCTCGCACTCGATATCAGATGCATTATTGTACCAGCACCGCGGTCAAAGTGTATTTATTGCCTTCAGTTACAATTTGATGATGTCATCACAATAGTTATTGTATTTTTTCTGATCTTTATTATTCTTTGTATGATGCTTAGTGCAGTGGTTGGGAAGGTATACTTTTTAATGGGCAATTTTTGTATTTTATCAAATTTGTATATTTCAATGGGTCATTTCTTTATAATCATATTATTATTTTCCCAATATCAATGGGACATTTTTTGATAAAAATTGAACTGTGGCATATGGCCCCTTCGCTTCACTGTAACAGTGTTAGTGGTCATTAGATATTAGACAAGTCCAGTCTGACAGTTATTGGAAGAATTAGCTTCTGCCCCAAGGCTCCATAAATTGTAAAATAATTGTTATTTTGTAAAAACTTTTATCAGATCTATACATTTTTGAAATTGCTGTTTGAAATTGGGTCTGTATATATATAAAACTTGAAGCAGTAATTACACAACAACGATATCTCCAATAATTTGTTGAACGGCTTGATTGGATAATTACTATCTCAGTTATTGGTGCTTGAATTGTAAAAAATATACAAAATGGTCTTGTCGCCACAGCAGCAACTTTAACATTACTCTGTACTGATCTTTACGGTATATTGATGGTTATTAGGCCACCCTTAATAAATTGCTTGTTTGCCAATTCCGACTCCTACCATGTAGGGGTAGGCAGGTAGGTAAATTCTTCTTTATTTTTGTTATTAATCAGAGAATCTTTTTAGGTACCGACCGATTTAGGTTATCATAATGACCGAGAAAATTTCTTTAATGAACACCAAAGTATTTATTTTATTTTGGACACCCAAAAAAAATTTCCTGACCAGCAGGATTGTTTTCGGTAGGCCGGAAGCGGCAAACAAACAATTTTTTAATTTATGCCTTATTATTTGAAAAAATGATGAATGGACATGATTAATTCCTGGCCAAATTTTTTTCTCAAAATATTCATACTATTATTCAAGGAGTTGAATGCCACAGATAAAAACAGAGTAGATGATTTTGTTTATTTTTGTTTAAAGGTTTAAGGTACTGTGAAGTACCGGTAGTACATATTGTAATTGAACATGCTTATATAAATAAACTACATATATTAAAACTGTCTCAATTTTGGCCCTTGAATTATCAAAAATTGGTCCTGCCATCATGCATCCAATTTATAATAGATTTTTCTGTATAAGTTAAGTCCAAAATAATAAATTGGCATAAATAATTGCCAATAACTTAATTCAGTTGAGCATGGTCTCTCTGTTATTTGATGAGAGACAGGCTGTTGACATACACTTAGGCGCTGTTGTAACATGGTCCATTGTAATGCAAAACCCATGATTGGTAAATGTTTTATGGCTCCCAATTCTAAAATTACCAATTGTTATAAACCTGATTTTTGGGAAAATATTGATTTTATATGATAGCACTTGATGATTTTAATACCCCCATTCCACTCACCCCCAAATGTGATCTCGATGATTATCTACAAGAAGTCCAATATAACATTTTTATTTTTATTTTTCAGATTAATATCATTCCCTTTGAGAACAACAAAGAATGAGATCTGGAAGTATGAACAATTATCCATTCAAAGAACAAGGTGGAAAAAGCAAGAAACTAAAGAAAGGACTTCATAATTTAAATAACTCCGAAACTTACAATGGTGCTATGAAGTTTCAGCCCCCAGTATGCAAAATTCTACGGCAAGGTTCTGAATTTGAAGGATGGGGTGTTGCATCAGATATATTTTCCCATGCAGGTTGCCTTGATAATTTGGATGATCCAATTCCATTTTCACAACCAGAGGCTAATGTTGGTGAATCTAATCAATATTCCTACGATCAGGAATACATGAATACCTTGAGATTACCTTTAAACGTCACAGCTACTGCTACAAGTGTTGATTTAATGGAAGAAGTTGATGATGGAGTACAGATAGAAGATGTGGGTGTCAAAAGAAAGAGCCACACATATAAATATTTCACTGATGATCAAAGAGAAACAAAGTCAAAGGCAGTAAAGAATTCTCTCCATGATGTTGGAAAAGTTAACAGGGATAATGAATATTCTTTCGATATTCAAGGAGAATCGCAAGGTGTTGTTAATACTAAAGAAAAATGTGGGCGGACGGAAGAACTTATTCATAACTACGCTGGACCTTATGATGTTACAATGCTTCAGAATGCCAGGTGTGAATTGTTGAAAATCATGAACAGTAACACAACAAGACTTTGGAAAAGACTTCGTATGGAAATGAGAAGGGAAAATCTGAAGCGAAATACTATACTTGGTAGATTGGGTGACGCATCCGATCAATCCACCCGTGCAACTTGTCCCCAATACTCGAATGAGCCAATTCCATCTTCGCTACATGAGGGTGAATTGGGCCATTACTCCCATGGTCATGAATATAACTCGAGGAAATCACCTGTAAACATTACCGCTACAAGTGTAGATTTAACAGAAATTAATGATGGAGTACAGCTAGATGATGTAACTGTAAACAGAAAGAAAGCACATTTACAGTCTTCTAAAATGCAGACAGTAATAAAAACAAAGACGACAGAGATATCTGCCCATGATGCAGGAGTAGGTTATAGTAATACAAACATGGATTGTCCCCCCTTGAATCAAGATGAAGCTCACTTTAGTTTTTCTAGACATGATAAAAAAACGAAAATCAATATAGATGTGATAGCAGAAAAAAAAAGTTTGGATCAAATGCATGGCTTTATCATGTTCAAATGTGACTTGTGTTACTATCAGAGTTCTGAATATGGGACCATGAATCAACATTTGAAGACAGATGTTCATTTTTCCGCTAGTACATATTTTGTGGATTCAGATAAACAGATAACTCTGAAAGAGAAACATGTGGTCGTAAACAAACCAGCTATGTACAAGACGAGACTAGTGATGTGTCCTCTGAAACTTTGCAGTAAAGTGTTCTCCGATATCTATGAGTGTGCCTACCACTACAAGCTGTGCCATGATCAGTATTCAGAACCATTGTACAGTCTTGTAAATATCATGGAAGATGAAACATTCGATTTTCCTTTTGATCCTGTCAAATGTTTTAAATGTGGTAAGGCATTTTCTAGAGATAGAAATGACGCAGATCAGCCATCAAATAATGCACATCGAAAGAGACTGATCAAGCACTACATAGTTTGTGAACATTTTCCTTACAAAACAAATAAGCACTTTGCAAAATTGTTTAAATGCGCTTACTGTCAAAATCATAACTTTTTCTTTCAGGATCTGAAATGTGCATTAAAACATCTGACCACACATGCGAACAGAGCAGTGGATGGGATGCTAAAGATAAGAATAATACATTTTGACAAAAGGAACATTTTCAAACTCTCATCTAAGTTGAATGATGAGAAGAAGTCATATAGTAGCATAGTTAAGGCATATGAAGATAAAGAACCTGTCAGTACAACAAATGCCACATCTTTCATTGAAAAGAGAAGTGAAGGCATTGATGAAGTTACTACATCTATGACGAGCGAAGGAAGTAATTCCAACAGTGAAGACATCAAGGAAAAAGATGACTTGAGAAGAAAGAATGAGTTATTTTTTATTGATCGTGCACCATCAAATAATGAGACCACTGTACAAATATCTACAGGAAGAGAACCATCTACAAGTACTTCGAGTTCAGCTGCTGCTGTTGATGATGATGAGGAGGAAGAAATGTGTGAAGAGATTGAAGACGTAAGTAATACTGAGTTGGAAATACTTAATCTACGTTACAAATGTGACTATTGTGCTACCATATCAGAGAATGGGGAAAGAATGTATCAGCACTTACAGGAAGAGCAACACGGCTCTGCTAGTACAGTTATTGTCAACATGAACAATAAGGTGAAGTTTATTAATAAAAAGTTGTCAATTCTATGTTATGAGGCAGCTTTTAAAACCATGATAGCTGTTTGCCCAAGTGAAAACTGTGAAAAAATATTTGATGACATCTACATGTGTTCGGAACATTTCATCATGTGTCATGATTGTACATCGGAACCAATGTATGGACTAGCAAGAGTTGCTAAGGAGAGGTTTGTGAAATGTCCGCAACGCCCATTGGAATGTAAAGAGTGTGGTGAAGTTTTTGAAAGAAGGAAAGAACTGAATGGACATTGTAAAGTTTTAAATCATATTCCATTCATTGACAATACAGAGACACACGACGTGTACTACTTTTGTACATACTGTAATTTCAGTCAGCATACTTTTTCACAAGTTTCAAATCACATGGTGTTGAGACATGATTTTCAGGCCAAAAGGGGAGAATTTTCTATGCGGGTTGTATATCTTAGTCGAGAAAGGGTGAAAAGAAGGGTTTCACCATACCAGAATGACACACAGGGTCATTGCAATTATCTGCGGGCACGCATTCAAAGTCTTAAAGATATGAAAAAGGGTTGTGGAAAACGTCAAAAATCAATAATAACCATGCAAATAAGATCTTTAAAAGGATTTTTGAAGCAGCAGTAAATATTTCTAGTTTAATTTTGACAATGTTGGTGGTACAATTTAAAAAGATTGTTGTTGGCTGTGTATTATCAATTTCAAAAGTAAAGGACACTGTGTACAAATTTTCCAGGACATCGTCTACATAATTATACATAATTAGTGAAGGAACTTTGATGACATTTGTGGGTGAGGAAATTGACAATGCCACATCTTTATAAATCTGTGTGAAAAAAATTAACTCTGTTTTATAGTGAAAGAATTATTTTTTTTTTTTTTGAATGGTGTTTGATACTATTTTCAACACATGGCAGGTTGTTTTACATATAGTCAATTTTACAGTGGAGTAAGACCTCAAAATGAATCTACTCCTGGGGCCCTCGTCTGGCTATAATTATAATCGGTCTACTGTGTAGGTTTCGTTATAGAGGCCTCGCTTATATTTCCATTTTTTTTTCTTCTATCTATTAAAGCGTTAAAACTGCTCATTTGATAAACACTTTATATTATGTATATTTTTTCCAATAACTTATACATTGTATTTTGTCCCAGGGATGTAAAATTATTTAATTTGTTTACCAAATACTGAATTGGGACACATGACAAGACAGTCTAGTCTCATAGGCCAGTATTGGGTTTATATGCTAAAGCATCAATGGATAAAACAGAAAGTGCCGACCTGTGTATTAACAAATTTCTCATTAATAAGATAAATTACAAGGATGGAATCAATCCATTATCTTGTAATGGAACCTTCCTCTTTGTGATTCAATAAACTTTCCATCATTTACTGAACAGAAAGTTACAGACGAGATGCATCTTTATGATCGTTTGAAAAATGAGATTCCTGTTGCATACACGCAATCAGATCAAGCAAATTTTCTGCACAAGATCTAATACTCTCCGGCATGAGGCACACTATAATCCCCAGACTTTTTTTAACGTGGGGTAAAACTCCAATACTTTATGGCACTTCAGGGACATTTATGCAGTAAGAATCTGGCACTTTAGCTCCGCTTAGATGTCCCGTCCTGTGGGTAACAAATGATAGGTGCATGAAAGATGGTTAAACTATAGCTTGTTTATTTTAATTACTGAAATACCTTCAAGTATTAGTTATTTCCTGATTTAAAATTAATATATATACATTACCACATTTCTCTTAATTAATGCTCCCGCTCTAATAGTCAGGCATATGGGTATTATATTTTGAGGAAAATTGTGTTCACAGAATGCAAATGATTAGGCAAGTGCAGAAATACAAAGATCAATGCAAATTTTTAGTTAAAATTAATTTATTTCAATTGTTTTAGCAGTTTAATTACCCCATGTAACAAGTGGAAGCCAAATTTTATCTATACAACGTTTAGTTTATTATGCAGATATTGTTGATTTGCACTTTGAACGGAACAAGTAAGTAATGTACCCGGTATGTATTTATATACATATAAAATATTATGTATTTATCTACATAAATAGGATTAATTTTAATGTTGTTTTGATGATTTTATACCAATTTGACACATTTTGAGAGAATTTTAATCATCAATAAACAGATATGACCCATTTCATTAAGATCTGCAAGTTGATCATTGAATGAGAAAATATATTTTGAATCTGTGGTATAAGATTTGGATTTGCAGCTTGCAAATATTTGAATATTATTTTGTTTGATTTTATAAGAAATATAATAACTAAGTCTGACTGGACTGCATTATATTTGGAAACAATTTCCACGAACAAGTACAATGTATCAACTTAAGGTGATTAAAGCAAATGTTTGCATTTAAACATTCTTTGTTGAACAGTTATTTTAAAAACATTTTCAGTATAAAAGGTTTGGTTATACAGTCAAACCCGTCATCAAAAAATGCACTTCAGGCATTGTATTAGCAACTGCAATTTTCATTGGAACTTCACCAATCTTACACAGCAGATATATAACCATAATATCCAAGACTGGACAAATCTTTAATTAAAGCAAAAGAATATTACAGTATCTGAACATATTTAACTCCATTATGATTTATTGAGTATTAAGCGTCATTTTTATGCCATCAAGGGCTAACAGACGATCAGTGTACCTAACCACTATTTCCTGGGATCCTGAAAGGTTAACCAGTACTCAAGCACACCCCATCTCCGCAAGTAACTGATAACTTTCCCACTTGAATCAGCAGTGAGAGATGAATGATAATGAGACAAATGTCGTATATCAATCATCACGGAGACCGTCCCCAGCCTGGGATTCGAACACAAACCTGTGTAAGCCTGGTAAGCGGTCACCTCAAATAAGCAGCCTCTTGTCTTCATCATCCACATGTATTATTTCCCATTTATATGCTTTCAGAGCAAATTAATCTCCATTGAACAACAACCTGTCTTTAAAGGTCACTTTTGCTCCTTCCCTTGACTGTAACTTTAGAAAGAGCATGTATTTAGGTTGCTCTTGTTTTGCAATCACTTTGGACACCTAAATTTTTTATCTCTACATCAAAATCTGAAGACTAAAGCAACCTGAAAAAAACAACATTTTGCATTTTGTTAAACTGTGTTAAAAATCTTAATGATATATAATAACCAGATAAAATTTTGATTGTTTTTTGTCATTTTTTGCTTTTAGATACCGATATATGAGACTATTTATTTTCCTTATTTTAATGCTCATTTTTTTGTTTGAATGGCATTATTGATGTATTTTGAACATTTTGACAGCATTGTCATGTTTGAATTGTGAATTTAGAAAAAAAAATTGATGCTTGGAAATTGAGGTATGAATACATATGATTTCAAAAGTCTACTTTCACTTTGTCAACAATGTACATACTGAGCAGAAAAAAATCTCTTATATGACACATGACCCCTACTTTTCTCATCATATTTCGATAGCGCAGTGGTTGACAACAGTAAAATGTAGGTTTCACTTCTTTCATTTGTGTCTCTCTTTGAAACTTTTATTATTTACTATATAATAAAGAACAATAATCAATGGTTGGGTTACCCTAAATCTCTATTAATATATTGTATTTATTCTTACTGCATAAAATGGTTACATAGTGTTGATGCATAGATGTATTCCTAATATGATAGCGATTAGTATGGTTTCTTTCTTCTTTCTTAGCAAAGCTTAAAGTGATCACCTGTTGTCTGATGTAAAGTAAACTTTTTGTTGTGTGCACTCTACCACACGTTGCATTTTTCATTGGATCTTCACTATTAAACTTCTATAGTAAATATATAGCCACAATACTTCTGACAACTTATACTAATTTATGTTGGCTTGATTGTGATAAAAAGCTCAGCTTCTCTGACCATCTCTTTAGTATACTTCCTGGATAGAATCAGTATGCAGTGTTGTTTTTTGAGCGCCATCAGTGAGATAGGGATCGAACTGGCAACCTGTTGCAGTGGCCAACACTATCCATTACGCTGCTGTCCCATTTAAAAATTGTTGTTAAATGTATGTGTCAAATATATGCAATACATATTTATTAAAAAAATTATTGTGTATACTGTTTATGAGTAAAATAATTATGCCATTTCTTGTCTGGTCAGTCAGTCAGTACTGGTAACTTTAGAGTTTGAACATATTTATTTTTCAACACATTTCAGGTTTTATATGGCATTATCCAGTTTTATTGGTGAAGGTAGACTTCAGAATGAATATAAATAGAACCACCGTCTGGCAAACTTTCTCACATGAAGTTTTTCGAGCGAGAGGGACTTGAACCTATGACCTTAGCGGTGAGAGGTAAAGTGATCTTGAGACGGCGCCTTAGACCACTCAGTTACGGAGGACCCTTGAACACATCAAAGATATGTGCAGTGCTCCAAGAAAAAAAAATTTGGGACTAGCCCAGGGCAAGTAGATTGAAAAAATCTACTTGCCCTGACTGAAAAATAACTTGCCCTGATCAACGGTTCACATGCCCAGATTTTTATTACCAATACACCTTGCGGTATAATATGAAATATGTAAACATAGACTTAAATGTATTCATTTTATGTAGGGTAATTAAGCTCCCCATAACATTATGCATGTCTAAATCACAAGTTTTAGAGTTTGAATAAGATCGGGAGAAGTGAGAGAAATTCGGGAGAACTGACTATGTCTCTATCAGTATGTTGTATTTAATCTTTGTTCTTTATTAGCATAAAAAAGATGCTAAATATTCAATCAATCAATCAATCAATCAATGAATTTTTCTTTACTGACTATCATTTCTGTTGTGTTGATTCAGTGGCAGTGTGGGAGCAGGAGTATATTTAAAACATTATTTTAAATATCTTTCTCTTGTTTTCTAATTATTGCTGTCACAACATACAATAATGGCAATGCCAAGCCTACAAAGCTATTCAATCTATCCAAGAGAACTTGGCAATATGATAAATGAATGCAATTTATGATAGCCTTCAAATATTTAGAAAGTGCAACTAGTCAACTATATTTCAAATATTAAAAAAACCCACATAATTCATCTTAATTGTTGTTTTCAATACTATATTTAAATCATGCCAAAAAAATATACGCTGAAACTACACAACCAAAAAGCAATGTTTATTACTATAATAATACCCCACCCACATTTTTCTTTACCGTAAACTCAATTTCAATATCAACTCTCACGTTTTCACAGAAGAAAATTTATATACATACAGTTCCAATTATTGTAAATCCACGAAATACTTATAAAATTACCAGAACCTAACGCTGACATTTTACATAACGCGATCGATCGCAAATTATCTGCAAAAACATTACCAGATTTTAGAAATTGTTACCATTTTGGCAAAGAGAGGTAATTTTATACTCTTCATAATGGAGAATTTTAGAAACACCCGCGAATTACGTCATCGTCTTTTTTTTTTTTTTTTAAGTCTTTGCTCGGGTAGGTGGTAAGAAACATGTTTACCTTAGGCGTAGATATCCGACCAATCAGAGCGGTTATTAAAAATAGATTACTTTATATTCAAAGCTATCAACCAATCACATTAGAGGAATTAAAATAGATAAATGAATATGCATGAGAGGTTTACCGAAGTCGCATTATGGGGTATGTGGTATGATAAACACCGCAGGGGTCAATTGTTTATACTGATTAGTTACGGTCTTTGAACAACAGTTTGACCTGTGTCGTTTCGAATAGAGATATTTGCAGACCTGTGTATTGTGAAAACTAGCTTGTCCGATTTTTTTACGACAAGCCCAACGGGCAAGTAACTTTGAAAAAGGCACATGCCCGGATCCAGATTTGACAAGCCCCGGGCATCGGGCTATCCTATTCTTGGAGCACTGATGTGTGTTACAATTATTATAGCATCCAAGCAAGGTTAAGGTTGTTAGAAGTCAATGGTTATAATTTCCTGTCCAGCCTGTTATTGTACAAGATTTCAAAAATTAATTTGCACATAACTTGAGAGTTGTGCCCCTTTTTAACAAAATTATATTTCCACAAGTTCTTTAACCCATTACTCCATAATTACGCGTTTTCCCGCACCAATCACAGAAGGCCTTTGAAAACAGTGCAGGAAGAGTTCAGATTGTTCCTAACTAGCCATCTGAACACTTCCTGCACTGTTTTCCACTCTGTCAGTTAATATAAACCCAATAATTCAAAAGCCTTCTTTATTAGATGTCCAAAGGTGTCTTTATTAGAAGTGTCAAAAGGCATCTATATGAAGTAAAGGGTTAACTGAACAAATATTTAATATTTTCAAATATTGAACATGTTGTACTTTTGTTTTTGAGTATTTTACAATAATTGAGCACGCTGTCCTGCCGACAGCTGTTGTTCTGTTTTTATTATCACTACACAAATTGCAGTGGAGTGAAAATATACACAGGAAACTGTGATTGCGCGAGATTTTGACTCCTGTCCGGGACTCACAGATTTTCTTTGTGATTCCAGAGACTCCCACACAATGCGGGAGAGTTCACATATATGTATCAGTGACCATGATCCAATTAACCTTAAAACCTAGGGCCCTTCATGTACATGTGATCTAAGGTGTTGTCCAACTGCCATTTGCCTCTCACCACCTAGGTCTTTGTGAGAAAGTTTGCTATTTACTTGTAGAATGACAGTGTTCATTTTCTGTTTAAGTAACAATGACCTTGAGCCAATTAACCTCAAAAACTAATAATATTAAGAAGCTAATATAGTGTACACAAAAAAGAACAAAAGGGTGAAATTTGGGAGGAAAAAAATCTTCGAAATTTTATAGAAGGAAGTTTTTAAACATTCATCAGCGACGAAATGTGGATACACTTTTAAGAACCACATCGGAAAGCTAGCAATCATGTATGGGCAATGAAGGTGTGAAACGACCATTCATAGCTAAGAGGACAATTGGTGTTAAAATGGTTTTAAATGCTGTTTTTTTTAACAATCCATGGACCTGCCATTCAGGTTGTTGAGCCAAAAGGCAAAGCAGTCACTGCTATATTCTGTCGTGACGAAGTGTTAAAGAGACTGAAAAAATATTTCCAAAAGAGCTGGTCCAAATCAGGAACAAGCATATCTGACTTCACATGTCACTTCCTTGGATGAGGTCTGGATGATTTCAAAATAACAAACAAAATAGAATTACTGGTATACTAAACAATTTTATTTCAAATGTGACATTGAAAAATATCAAATACAACAACAATCAATCACAATTTTTTATACCCGCACAGCATGGGTTGTTTTTTTTTCCCTATCTTAAGAAATTTTCCAAGCCACGTTTTGAAAAAATAATAATGTCCAGTTAACTTATAATACAAAAACATGCAAAGCAGGTCTATCGGACACATCAAACATTTGGATCTCTAAATTTGTTGTACATATAATTATAATAACAATTATTGTTAATGGCAACGCATTAGACAGTCTTACTACAAGCATAGAGTTACATATTCAGGCTCGAAAAACATTCAGGAGTCCCATTTTAATCCTTAAAACTCTATCATATGTTCAATCATACAAATTCTTTCATAACAGGCAGAATATGGCGGCAGGGAAAAATTGCTAGAAATCTAAAATTCTTTTTAAAATGAATACAAATGCAAATGATTTAGAAATTCAAATCTGCCAAAACGTGACCAAAAAATTGTGGTGTTAAAATTGAAACAAAATTCTTAGGCTATTCTAAAAATAAATACTCTTTCTAAGATAAACTACTGTTAAATTAAATAATTTGTAACCAATATAATGCCTCATATTGCAATCAAAATTTGATTGCACAGCTCATTTGATATATTACTCTGCACTTTTAAAGGGAATATATCCAGAATTTTCAAAATTTTAAAACTGGCTAAAACATTTTTTTCCCCCAATATACCAAGCTTATATTTACTCAGCGACTCCGTAATGCACAAAAAAAAATAAATTTAAACGTGCCAAAATCATACATGTATATTGAAAAGGGCTTTCCTACTTAAAACGGCAACATATTTTGTGACGTATTATATGAGTTGCGTGATTTCATGTTGATTTCAATTTGATCCTTTGTACAGGTATACATTGTAGTAAAAAATGTTTCAATGAGTCAGAATGATGATGTGCAGGTTGTCAAACTAATTTAAGTGCTGGCTATTTTTAGAATGGAGATTCGTTTCAAGTTTACCACTCCAATTTACATAATTATTAATTTTGTCACGTTTTGAGAAATTCGACAAAAACTATTTAGTTAATATCTATTAAAAGTAACCAGATGCTTTTTATCCATTTTGATAATTTTATTTTCAAGACATTTATAGAGTTTATCCTAAAACACTCCCTTTAAGTGGTAAATCTATTTATAGTCTAACCTTGGAGCATAGGCCAAGTAAGGAAATCCCAATTCACTATATAGCTTTCACATGTTTAACTATAAAAAATTTCCTTATGGCAACAAAGGTTTGGCGCAATATATATTTTGCCAATTCTAAAATTTTGAAAAATCCCTATATACTTCCTTTAAAAATAAATGACAATTAAGCATTTTTAGTCAGATTTTTGTGAAAACAGAACATTTTGCTCAAATTTTTATTCTTTGCAGAAAATATCTAAATCTATCAAAACATCTCAACTTGAGTATACACCTGCACACAAAACATCTCAACTTGAGTATACACTTGCACACAAAAACATCTCAACTTGAGTATACACCTGCACACAAAACATCTCAACTTGAGTATACACTTGCACACAAAAACATCTCAACTTGAGTATACACTTGCACACAAAAACATCTCAACTTGAGTATACACTTGCACACAAAAACATCTCAACTTGAGTATACATCTGCACTCAAAACATCTCGAGTATACACTTGCACACAAAACATCTCAACTTGAGTATACACTTGTTTTTATGTTCACAAACTTAGTCAATAGAAAATTTTAACTTCATATACATGTATATATATCATTCACAAGTAATGAAGCAGTGTATGTATGTACTCAAGATGAGATCTTTTGAATACAGGATCAAGAATCACAAAGCTCAGCCAAAGGGCAAACCTGAATTTAAGCATCACTTGATATTTGGCAACAGCACTAGAAGATTAGCCTCAGTGTGCCCAAAGTAACAAAAAAGTGGAAAGCAATAACTACAGCAAAAATAAAAACTGCAAAACTGTATACATACACTTCTTCACATGCATGAAGGAATTATACAGAGAGGGAAAAACCATCTGTTTTGAGATTTTGTGAACGCTCACATATTTATGCAAAATCTGGTTTTCAATTATCTTTAATTTTCTAAACTTCTGTTCATTTCCGGAATGCAAATAAAAATTGTTTAACTTCACACAAAGAAATTCTCTACAAAACAATTCCCAGCAAATTATGATGATAAGATGGCAATAAAATATGATTTACCTCATAACACAAGTAGTTTGTTAAGATATAGAGAAAAGGCTGTCAGCTAAACATAAAATGTCCATTATGTAGGCAGGGGTTAAGAATAGAGCAAGTCCAGGATCTGGGACCTTTGCTTTTTGCTGTCGGACCCTTGTTAATTTTACCCAAGCTATGTCCGTTGTTACCATTTTTGGAGGGTTGTCTTAACAACTTATGGATAAATACCCCCACCACACCCATACTGAACAAAAACTTAATTGCTATGAAAAGGAAATACTTTATATTCTCATACCATTCATATGTAAAAAATAATAATATAGTACCCTGTACAGAACCCTTTAATACACAACCAAGACCCTTGATTTGTCAGAACTTCAACCACCCACTCTGAACAAAATAAAATTTATTGTTACTAGACAATGCTTTAGATCTCAAATTGAACAACATATTTACCCAAATGGACAAAAAATGAGAATTTTCCATTTTCCCATAGTATACCTATGTAAAACTTAAAGATCCCTTACAGGGCCTCTATACATCCCAGTGTACCTTGAATTGTACAAACTAAAGATTTTTTAATCATAGGGATAATTTATATCAAATATATTTTTAGTAATGGCTGCCATCTTAAATTTAAGATAAAAAAAACAACTTCTGTATAGTCTCCTTTGCAATAGAAACATCCATGTAGAGTTAGAGTTTAATTGGCATAGTGGTTTCAGAGAAAGTGCTGCTAACGGATGACGGATGACAGAATAGCTAAAAATGGGAGTATAAAACAGTTTCTTAACTATCAAAACAAAAATAAACACCACAACAGAACAAAACATCAGTTGAATCTCCAGAGTACCAACGAATAAACACAATATTCAACAAAAACTTTCAAACTTTACAAAAATACATAACATATCAAAACTTTATCAACTATCATGGCAGAAATTACAAAAATGAAGATATTATTTAATCAATAACAGAACTTTGACATACACCATCTAGAACTAGTATGACATATACTTAAAGCATGAATAAGTCCCTTCTAACCAGTTAACCATGCAGGTTGTAGAATGACATGTGGCATTCTTTTATAAACCTGAAAGTAAAACAAAATGAAAATTAAAATGTTGGGCAAAAATTTCAGCAAATTTATGAAGAAAGTAAATATCTGGAGTAAATTCATTAATAACATGAATTTATTTAACTTATTTATTAAGGTGTAAAATAAAATTTTATTTATTTATTTTTTGAATATGGTACAACTCAATTTTCACAACCTTACTGGTTATACTATATATGGTATCCTGTTTTATTGGTGGAGGAAGACTTCGGAATGAATCTGAATAAAACCACCATCCTAACAAACTTTCTCATGTAAAGTTTTTGACCTAGGCTCAAACCGGCAACCACAGCAGAGACACAGCCCTTGACCACTCGAACGAAGAGGACCAAAAATAACAGATAAATTATTACTGGTAACCTCATTTCTGAGCAATGCTCAAGGTCAGTTATTCTGATTGCACCATGTCCAAATGGTTGTTAACTTTTGTTGTTTTCCCGCACCAATCCCAGAAGGCCTTTGAAAACAGTGCAGGAAGAGTTCAGATTGCTCGTAACTAGCAATCTGAACACTTCCTGCACTGTTTTCCACTCTGTCAGCTAATATAAACATAATTCACCCAATTATTCAAAAGCCTTCTATATTAGAGGTGTCAAAAGGCGTCTATATTAGAGGTGTCCAAAGGTGTCTATATGATGTAAAGGGTTAAATCTTTAAATAACTCAACTTACACAGTAGTTATATAACCATAATATCATAATTGACGAATTGGACAAACTGCTTATTTAAAGTCCGAGTTATAGCCCTTGAACCATAAAAAATGCACTCCACACTTCATCAACCTTACACAGCAGCTACATAACATCTGAGACTGGACTAATCTTGAATTAAACCAAAAGAATATAACAGTATTTGAACATATTAAACTCAGTTTTCGTAAGAATTACATTTCAATATTTTCAAACATCCAATTTTACAATGACTATTTGTTTCATCAAAGTCCTTACTAATTCAACACACTGATGGCTTAGGCCATTTGCTTTCTTGAACTAGACTTGTCTAGTTCTGCACTAAGCCCTTAACATACAATGAAACAAAATCCTCAGATATTTTCTTTCAAAATGTTTTTGATTCAAACTGGAAATAAACAATAATAGACTATTCTTCCTATTAATTATCTAAATGATATCCAATTCATCTAAATTATAAGTATTATTTACGAATTACTGCCTTTCTGTATCAATTCTGGCTGCTTCATTAATTGCTTTACAATTTTTATTCTTCGATTGATTTTGTTCTTTTCAACACGTTCACAGATATTTCTCGATTCTTCAAGTTCTTTCATTTCTGATCTAAGATCGTCGAAGGGATATCCTTTGCTTTTTGGATAGGGCGGAAGTTCTCTTCTAACCCTTTCTCTACTTACTCTAATAACCTTCAGAGTAAACTGACCATACCGAACTTTCTTGTGGTGTCTTCTGGCCACGTGATTCATCACCTGCCTAAAACCGTGCAGGCCATATTCACAATATGTACAGAAGTAAAAGACATCTTCTTTCTTGTCGGAAACAAAAGGTAAATGTATTTCTTTCTCGCAATGATCACACAAATTAACTCTCTTTTCGAATATTTTTTTGCACACTTGACATTCCAACGGCTTCTGTGGGCACTTCACTTCCATTTCCTCAACTACCTTGGCAACCCCATATATAGATACAGAGCTAAATGTGCTACATGGATGTTGCTCAAAATGTACAGAGCACGAGTGAACGTCACGGTAAACTTGGTGGCAATCTCTATTTGGACATATGGCAACAACAGACTTAAAGGCTGCCTCTTTACAAACAACTGACATTTTTGCGTCCATATATTTCACGGTGCCATTGGAGCTGACCAAAACTGAGCTAGCAGAATGGTGTTGACTTTGTTTTAGATGGCGATCCATGTTCCCTTGGTTATCATGTAAGATGTCGCAATAGTCACACTTGTACCGCACACCAAGATCTTTTAAATCATCAGTTTCACCCTCAGTTGTCACATATGCTTCATTTTTACATCCAGCAACAACTCCACTACCAGAGGTAGAAGGTAGACCAGCCTCAGATTGTCTGCTCTCACTCTCTATAATTATCGGTGCAGAGTCATGACCTGGTAAATCACTCCCAACATCCTCAACTACTACACAGTCGGAGTTACTATTTTCTTGACTGTCTGTCAGTACTTCAATGGTGGTTTTGAAACATTTTTCAGCTGCTTCATTTCCTGATGGTTCATCCAATTTTCTTTTATTTTCATTGTGCTCAAAAATATCCAATGCAAATTTATGTACTCTACCTTCGTCACAATGTATTATATTTATCTTATTAACTGACTGATCTCCATTCATGTTTTTTTCTTTGTGTCTCATAGCATGATTTGAGGCCTCTTTCAGCTTCGTGAAGATTGATTTTCTAGGTGGACAATAAGGACATATGAAGAAGCTGGAATATGCAGGATTCACTGTGAAGGGAGAGTGCCCTGTGGCTACATAGTGCTTTAGAAGCCTTGTTCTTCTTTCCAAATCTCTGACATTTAGTGTTTTTTTTCTTTTGCCTTTCAATTCAAACTCTTTACCACATTCAAAGCATTTGACAGGTTCAAATGGTAACTCAAATGTTTCCTCTTCCATGATATTTAAAAGTCTGTACAATGGTTCAGAAAATTGATCATGGCGAGATTTGTAGTGATAGGCACACGCATAGACATCTGAGAATATTTTACTACAACTGGTCAAAGGACATACCACTAACTTTGTCTTGTACATAGCATCTCTGTTCATGACTGCCTTTTTATCCTTAATTCTGATTATCTGGTTATCACAATCCACAAAAAATGAACTAGCACTAAAATGTATGTCCGTCTTCAAGTGCAGCTCCATCAAACTTCTATCTTTATTTACTGTATCACACAGGTCACACTTGTAAACAAAATCTAGTTTCTGGGCAACATATTCTTTTTCTACTTCCACAACATCATTATCTGTACTTGTATCCTCATTTTGACCAATGGAAATGGAACCTTGCAATTCTAGTGGATCAATGACAATTATGCTATCATTGTTGTCACATTCAGCCATAGTTATTATTTTGATGTCATCATCTGAATCCTCTTGTTCGTCAGATAATATTAGTACAGAATCTTTGTTATCATCTAATTCATTATCATCAATTATACAGCAGTCATCATCATAATCATCAGATTCAATAATCTCTCCTTCCTCAATATCTTGCAAATCAATTCGGATTTGTTTTTGTACTGCTTCTGTTTTGATTTTCAGATGTTCAGTTGTTTCTACTTTAGGTATCTTACAGTTCTCATTAGGGTTGGAAAGAGGTTGACTTGCCTCAGTTTTGATGTTTAATTCTTTTATTTCTACTTTAATTTTCTTGCTGTCCTCAGCAACAATAGGAGATTGAATGTTGAAATGGGTTGATATACTCGAATGAAAGACACCTTTTAAATCATTTTCTTGCTTGATAGAGCTACAAATATCTGGAATGATATCGCATGTAGTTTCATCTCGTGTACAAGTATGAAGTGCACTTAAAGGGGAATTACTACATTTTGAAACGGTATCAACTTTATTACCAGTTCTTTTATTTGCAGCTACACCTTCTTTTGGTACAGTAAGACAAGGAATTGTTACACTTTCATTATTTTCACTATCTTCAATTATGATTATTGAATCGGCACTTGTAACAGTGGCTGATTTGTTTAAACTGTTAGCATTATTTGAATTTTTAACAGTTGGTTCACCAGCATATGAACCAACTAAACTGTGTGAGGATTTGGAAGCACCTGTAGATGTTTTAGCATTGTTTAGTGTTATACATTTTTCATCAGATTTTATGTTTATAGTTACACTTACAATTTCTCTTGGAAGATCATCGTATGGTTCAATGGCTTTTGCAGTGTTAACATTGTCAAGATTTTTTCTTCCTAAATCAGCACTTGTTACAGTTGCGGAACTCTTTGCTGGTAATTTATCTGACCTAGAATTCTGATCGTGGGAAAATTTCTCCAATTCATTTAAATAGCAATCTTTTTCTCGTGAAAATGAATTTTGTTCACCAGCATGTCCTGGCAAGTCAGCATGAGAAAATTCATCGGACGATTCACCCCATCCAATGAAACTTTGGTCTCTTTCTCCATTTTCACATATCCCTGTCATCATGCGAATTCTCTTCCATATAACTGTATCCTTGGAGTCGATAGTTTCCAGTAACTCATGCCTAGAATTTTCAAGCATGTGAATTTGATATGGTCCACTGTAGTCATGGAGTCTAGCATTTGGTCGCCTTCTTCTACTGTTTGATTTATAATTGTAATTTTGCGCCATTCTAGCTTACTGGTTTTGGTCAATTGCTGAAATGAGGCAAAAGGAAAACAAAATTATCAGTACTTTTTAAACTAAATTGCATGAATATGACTTTTAGCTACAAAACAATAAAACTCACCAGCAAGTGTCACATGCTCAGAAAGTGTTCCTAAATTTATAAAAATGACAATATATTTTATGAGTTAGAATTTAAATATATCAATGAAAATTAAGAGTTATGGACTTAAGTTTCAGACTAGACACACAATTTCATTTTTTCCCCCTTAAAGTGTGACTTTGACCTTTGTGTGAACTTGACTTTTCAATCTGATGTACTGGCCTGGTTATTGCAGGTGACACATCATGACATGCTGATCACTTGTGTCAAGTTATTTTAAAATCCCTCATCATATTTTGGTACTGCAGAGGTTGCCAAACAATAAATGTAAGTTTCACTTCTTTTAAAAAAGGGTTCCTCTATGAATGACAAGCCTTCAAACTTTATTGTTTACTATAAAATAAAGGACAAATATCAGTGGTGGACCTCTAGCACAAATCAACCTGGGTTTGGATATGAAACATACAGGTTTGGGTATGAAACATCCCGGTTTGGGTATGAAACATCCAGGTTTGGGTACAAACTGACCAGGGTATGAAGTGACTGCAATTCAATTCAAGTCTACATTCAGTTTGGGTAAACTGTGAAATTTTTGAAACAGCAGACACTAATTGTTTGTAAATTGTTTTACTGTTTGGAGCGACTTAAAGCAGACCTAGTTATTTTATTTTGTATGCCTGATGGCTATGACGGTTGTGAAGATAGAGTGAACAGACCAGTGGTGTTGAGCAAATTCAGTGGTGTTTTTAACTCTTCCTCTTTCACCAGAGACATACAAATAGAGACAGGCAACTAGAGGCAATTGTTAAATTTCAGAACTGTGGTACATTTGTTTTTTTCTTAATCTTGAAAACACAACTCCTCCTGAACCAAACAGCACATTTTTATGATTTCGGTTTCAAAAGAAAGGGCTTGATATAAAATTTGGAAGGTGAACTTTTCTTTTTTAAATATAAAGAAAGAAAGAAATTTTACACTTACAGTTATTTTTTGTGATAATTTTCTCATTTTTAGCCCATTTTTAAAGTATGAAATAAGGTTCAAACCATCTGTCAATATCAATATAAAACTTTCATCAACGATGGAAAACTTACTTCTTCATCTTTCTACATATTTTTTTATTTCTATTGTGTGTTGTTAAATCAAGTACACTTCCGTTTTATATTAAAGAAAATGAAATATTTCATGAAAATTTCAATATTTTATGTTTTCAATCCGTAATAATGTAAATTAAGAAGAAAAATATTATACTGGTTATACCTTTTACCGCGAGTCTAAAACTTCATCATCCACATAAACAATGACATCAATAATAAACAGTAATAAAGTTACTTTATTGTCTTAACCCTTTACTTCATATAGACGTCTTTGGACACCTCTAATATTGAAAGCATTTATTCACCATGTATCAGCAATGGGTGAATTATGTTTATATTAACTGACAGAGTGGAAAACAATGCAGGAAGTGTTCAGATTGCTCGTCACGAGCAATCTGAACTCTTCCTGCACTGTTTTCAATGGCCTTCTGTGAATGGTGCGGGAAAATGCGTATCTATGGAGTAAAGGGTTAAATAATCCTTCTAAAAGCTTTTTCTTGTAAATATACCTTCGAAAATGATACACTCAAGAAAAAAAATGGTATTAATGTTATGCAGTCAACCATTTTGATTTTTTCCTAGTCTACATATTACCCCAAATTGGTCATTCAGATGACTAAAAATGGTGTCATCAGAAAAAATACTGGTACTGGATTAAACTTTCAAATGATATTAAGCAAGTTCTGTATGAAAAATGTACTGAAAGATTCAAATCAACATATATAGTGAGATTGTGCACTTAAGAAATCTTGCACTGATTCTAGTTTTGCTAAAAGGACACACAAATGTTGACCACCTCCCAAGAAATCTTACTGGTGTACAGTCTTTTGAGTGCACCAATCTATTTCAATTGTCACATATGGACAATCCGGCCCCACGCAAATCCGGCCCCTCTACCAATCCGGCCCCTAGACAAACGTCCTTGGTTTATCCGGCCCCATTTAGCATGGTCAATCCGGCCCCACTTTTATTTATAAATTATAGCATTTATTTTTTGGTATTTCTAGTTAAAAAAGTAATATACTGAATAGTTATTATATAATTTGAAATGCACATAATAATTACTGCGGGATTGTTATTGAAAAAAATGACTGGTAACGGGAATTACATAGTACACATTTAATAATCAATGATTGTTAATGAAAGTACTATATAAACTGTTGTTGTTATTTTTAAAATATTTTATACTAATATCAGATTATTTAAAAAAGAAAACACAATAAATTACCAGTTCCTCAAAGCTGGTGTTGCCACCTATGACATTTGTCGCACGAAATAGCATATTGCCTCGGCTGCACATTGTACCGGCAGGCTATACACAAATCATCCATTTTAAAGTTATCAAAGTTAACAATATAAAACACTAAAATCTAGTATAACAACAAATAGCAGTCCGTTTATGTATCACATCAAATCATGTATACAAAATTGATATTGAATATCTATTAGTACTTGCTACATTTCCATTGTTTCAATATTTGTAATGTATGAAAAGACATGTTAATTTGTTTGCATGATGCGTGACCAAAGTATTAGGTCTACCTTTAATTAACGAAAAGCGGTACATTTTTAATTTACAATTTTTATATATCAAAAGAGATGTTTTACTAAATGCAAATGTGTCAACATTGTGGCTATTTTTTTGTTTGCATATCGTTTAAACGATACGCTTTCAATCAAACGCAAATTGTTTTCCTTGTTCAAATAATTGTTGTAATTGTTTGCACAGTGTACGACCCGAGTAATGAAATTTACCTTTAATTTTCAAAAACCGTTAAATTGATTGTTTAATCAATGTGCGACACAAATTATCAAGTTTAACGCTACCATGTTTATTTCATGAATATTTGAATGATTAATAACTGTATCATATATTTATATATATAATAATTGTTATGTATGTAATAATATAACAATTAACACTGATATTGCTATATAAAATAGAAATAAAAAGTGGGGCCGGATTGACCATGCTAAATGGGGCCGGATTGTCCAGGGGCCGGATTCTCCATGGCCATTTTGGAGTGGGGCCGGATTGTCCAGGTTCCGTCCCCATGTATATATACTTGAAGAGTTATTAAAGAAATACTTAAGGTGACACCCGAAATTTCAGCCATGTACATTATATCATTACATTGCTATTAGCCTGCCAGTCTCTGTAATTAAGTCCCTGGTTTCACAATGGATACACCCCTCACAAGACCAGGAAGGGCACCCATAGCAGACCGTCTATATATATGCAAATTGTCACCATCACTACCAACCGTGATGCTTAGTCAATGTCAAACTCTCTGTTTTTAAATATAGAAACTTACGAAGTTAAAGCATGTTTCCATAAATAGTTTTTGTTTGGGGAGAATTCTCAAATATGCCTATCCGTGAATCTATTTTTTTTAGTGTGGTAAGCGATGAAATTAGATTGGTTATGTATATTTACCCCTATTGATACGGCTTTCGTGCATGAAATATTTGTTAATTGAAGAAGTCCAAGAAATTAACATATAGACGATGATTTTTATTCTTTCTGTATAAACCCATTCCCCCTTTGATATCATTTTTTAGTTTTAATGCAAAATATCACTTGAAACGAAATATTGGATAAAGTACAGTATCCGTGCAATTGATTTTTTATTGTTACGACCGTCGTGAAGATAGGTAATTATATATTTAAAACGAGAACCATTCTTATCAAGGGAAGTTACTCTCAAACGGTTATTCTTTAAAATAAAATGAGTATATATAGTTTTTTTAAGAACAAAACATGAATTCTGAGATTGCCAACATTCTGTCAACTCTTACTTCTGCCGTTGAAATCATACTTAGCCCAAATTCTTCGCAAGCAGATAGATTAAAAGCCCACCAGGTATGCTTGTCATTTAATAAAAAATGTTTGGTTCTTGAAGAGCATGCTTCATAGTTTAAAGTTTGAACTTATTTATTTTACTTCGATTGTGAAACAAGTTCTTACAGCTTAGACAAATCATGCTTGAAGTCTTCCTGGAGAGAACCAGTACTAAGCATATGCAGAGAATTGTCTTGCTCAGGGAAACCACACATAGCTGTAGCGGTGGATCGAACCCATGACCCTCCGATCATGGGTTCGGTGCTCTACCACTGGACCAAGCACTCCACTATGCTTCATGATATCGGTTATAAAAATAGCTTATACATTTAATGGAATATATAGTAGATGTGTATATTTTTCACACGCCCAGAGATATCTCCTTTTCTTTCATTACTTGGAAGACATATTAACACTTGACAGCTACACGTTACACATTGTTAAACTTCATCAACAACGTAAATGAGGACATCAATAATAAACATAAAAAATTTAAAAATTAAAATAAAAAATAAAATCCTCCCTCCCTGTTTTTAAGAAAAATTTGGATGATAATCTAGCAATTAACCTTAGCTATTGTATTTATTATAACCATTTTTTCAACTCACTGCTAAAAGAAATTTTGTTCTGATTCATAAAATCAAATGTATTGCAACTTTTATGACAGATTCATATGCATGTTACAGTATGTTTGTAATCTGTTTGA